>OX465285.1:30977212-31253625 GCA_949987705.1 Thereva unica
AAAGAAGGATCAAGAACAGAAACAGAACGAATTTCATTTGTTGTTTTTGAAAAAGCAATCATATTTCGTTCGAAAGGAGGCTCACCATCATCGTTTTTGAAAATAGCAGCAACATCAGTTTGTACAGCATCATTGAAACGACGAATATCAACTTGGTTATTAACTTTTTATAGAAACTTCAGCTGCAATATTCTCAGGTCTTTGACAATATTCATACATGGACCTGAATGAGTGAACAAAAGGATTAATCCGATCTAACTCCAAACCTATTTCGCGCATAATATCAATATTACATTCAATATTCGCATTTCTATTCATTCTATGATTAGCAGCAGTATCTACATCATAGAAATACAATTGTGCATAACATGGAGGTCGGCCATAGCCAGGAATTAAGGCACCAGTTCGGTGATAGAAAATGTTATGGATTTTAAAATGATAAATGCCATTTGCAGTGTCATTTGACAAATTACACTCAGAGTTAGTCATTGCAAAGGCAGCATTATACGAACGAATATTTGCAAAAAAAAATTTAGAACGATTTTTAATACCACTTTCATTCGAAGTTAATCCTTCAAAAAAATTATTGAAAAAGTAATTTTGAGAAAGTGGAGGTAGATTAACTTTGCCTTTATGAAAACACAAAGAAAATGCCTCAGTATTACGTAAAGTTACTTCAGTCAGAAAATGTTTGGCACGACAAAAATGACAACTCATATTAAAAGAACTACACGAAAACGAATCAAAATCAACCGGAATAACATTCAAAGCACATTTAAAAGAATCAGTCAAAATTTCTAAAGGTGCAATGAATCAATTAAAATTTCTAAAGGCATTCGCCAAAAAACGAACGGCAGCCCCTTACACAATACAACTCAATAATACTATACACAAAAGAGTATAAAAAAATACACGCACAAAGTGACCGAGTTTTTTTATGTCAGTTATGCCGCCAAAAATCCACACAAACGCTTGTTTTTCTCTGTTTCTCATTCGCTTCACTGAAACGGCATTTGTGTCAATCGTAGGCTACTCAGCTCTACGTTGATGCTCACAAAAAATTCAAATTTTCCAACGGCTTTTTAAAATTCGAAAAATTAAAATCGATATAACTTTTTTATTCGTGAATCGATTTCGTTGAAATTCCTTATTACAAAACTATGCCATAAAAAGAACATTTTCTAAAAATTTAAACGAAATCGGTCCACGAACAAAAAAGCCTTAGCGTGTACAAACTTTTTGTTTGCCTATTAATATATAAGATTGAAAATACAGCATCTTTGGCTGTTGGAGTGAATGCGCTATCGTTGGTATCTACCGGCCGCCTGGTGGCACATTCTGATTAGATGATGTCACTCAATTGTCATGATTATTTGCTGGTAGGTGACATTGTGAAACTGGTTTTTCACAACTAACTCACTGCTCCTAGTAATTTCGACCATGATCTTCTCTTTCTCTCCTATAAGATGCAGCTCCTTCCCATCCCCAGTTTTGCTCTATTTCGTTTGAGCATCAATTTAGACCTACTTGGTGCTTGTTGCTTCGCGGGAGAACATATTAACTTCCAATATTTGAATGAAAAAATTCAAAATTTTTATGAGGTAATAGCTGGTTTCTTAGAACAATTTGTCCCATTACATACAATTAAAATCTATCCCAAGCGCTTTCCCTGGTTAATTCCTTAAATACATTCTTCATTGGCTCAACGCGATTTTCTTTACCATCAACACAAAAGGACGCGCAATGAAGCAGTTCGTAAAATGTATAAAAAAGTGCGTAATAAAACGGTTGCTGTTATACGATCTGCTAAACGATCACATGCTAATAATCAGCTCGACACTAATCTATCTCCAAAAAATTATGGAGCAATTTTAGTGATATTGGTAGGTATGGGAATGATTCTCAACAAGTAATTGTAGAGCCCAATATTTTAAACGAGTACTTTTCATCCATTTCTGAAAGTAACTCTACTCCAGTTGAATTTAACTGTACCAATCTGTGCCTAGCTGATGACTTTTCCTTACATTGTATCGATAACCACGAAGTACTTTCTGCGTTGTTCTCTATCAAATCAAACGCCGTGGGTGTTGACAACGTCTCTCCAAAGTTTATGAAATTGATTGCTCTATTTATATCTAATGTCCTTACTCATATTTTCAACATCTACCTTGCAGTTTCTCAATTTCCTAGCCAATGGAAGCAGGCTGTTGTTATACCTATTCCGAAAAAGGTCTCTCCTTCGCAACCAACTGAGTTCTGTCTAATCAGTCTTCTATGTTTCCTCTCTAAAGTTTTTGAAAAAATTATTGCTAAGCAGCTCATGTACTATCTAAATTAAAGTAGTCTTCTCTCTATATGGCAATCTGGTGTCAGGTGCAGCTGCAAAAGGGTACTGTTAAAAGTTTCATTTGATATTTTTGATTTACTTGATAACAATAATATTGAAATCTTAGTCCCACTCGATTTCTCAAAAGCATTTGACTCCGTTGTCCATACGATGTTACTTAAAAAATTAGGCTCCTACTGCAGTCAAACTTTTTGAAAGTTAGCTCTAATTGTAAAGTTACAAGAATTTTTCTCCGGACCTGAGCTTCTTCATTGTGGAGCTCCTCAAGGCTAGAAGCCCCTCGGTAGCTTAGAAAAAAAGGCGACTGGCTACTATCCCAGAGGTCCCGGGTTCCAATCCCATCCAAACCCACGGTCCTTTGCTTTTTCCACTTTCCCAACTACATAACTTTCCTTCTTTCTTCTTCCTTCTTTACATTCCTAATTCCTCTTGTCATAGCTTTCCTTAGCCCTTTCCCGCTCCACCAAAGCGCATGTCATCGGTTGGTTGATGAGATTCAACTGGTTTCAGGAGGCATAACACTCCAGCGAGTTGTTTCTCGATGCCCCGATGTCAAAGTCGCGATAGTAATGGTTAGAAGTAGGTGGACTAAAACTATCGCGGATAGGTTGTGTGCCAATGACGTGCAGATTTATTAAACTAAATCTCTTGGGCTTATCGAGGATTGTACTGTTCAGGTAAACAGTGATCTGAAAGGCGTGACTGAATAGTCAGTTCAGTGTGAATTACTGCTGAACCCTATCAAGTCATCCTGCCTTGTCGTCAGCAGAACTCCTATTGATATCGAAAATTTGTTCCCAATAAAAATTAATGATAATGTTTTACCCTATGCTGACTCTGTAAGAGCTCGACTCCAAACTCAGCTGCTGTAACCAAACCAGAACTGTGCTTCGTAAGGTTTATGCCTGCCTTCGCCAACTTTGGTATCCTATAGTGACTATAGACTGTCTATTGCCTCTTGCCTTACGTTTGCAACTAGCGAAGGCTCTGGTAACGCCCATTTCACTTACGGTAGCCTAATTTTTTGCGTTCAACTATACCCTTCGCTTTGTCTTTAAATTGCTTCGATTTGATAATATCACGCTCTATGCTTCCGCTATGCTAGGTATGACGTATGAAAACTACCTATTTATTTGAAAAACTTAACTTCTTGCAACTAAACAGACAATCCAGCACACTTTTGGTGCCTCGTATACGAACAGTGTATGGTAAATACTCTTACTTGTTTAAAATTGCTCGGACGTGGAATAAACTACCATATCTATACGGAGCGCGACCTCTTGGCGATTATTCAACAAACTCCTGCAGGGGCATATAGTAAATAATCACTCACTTTTTGAATCTTCTTTTCTTTTTCCCATTTTTGAAGTGAATACTTCTTTCGGCACGACTGGCACTTTTTGGCCTGGGATTAACAAGAGAACCACTAGTCTTTCACATAAAAAAAATCCTGTAAACCTACCATCAGGAAAGTTTAAACCTTATTTGGGAACAAATTGAAAAGTAAACTCCTCAATGCACCCTCTGGTAGCAAAAACTTTTTTCTGGTCCTTGGAAAATTTCATGAAAAAGAATTTCACTATAACTTCAACCCCTTCCTTTATCTACAGTGACGTGATAACAGATAGCAAATTCAAGGCCGATTTATTAACATCTCTGTTCGCTTCAAATTCTTCTTTACCCGAAACTGATTTGTTGCCCCTTGTTTTTGAGCACAACGTCCATTCAATGGAAGGACTATTCTTCAGAACTCGCGAGGTATACAGGTGCCTCAAGGAGCTCGATGCCAACGAATCCACTGGACTCGATAATATACAAATCTTATCGTCTTAAAACAATGCGCCTCACCTTTGGCTAAACCTCTGTGTTTTGCCCTATCATACTTTTCCAGTCTTGCACATGTTCAGTCCATACCAAAACAAAAAAAAAATGACCCCCTCCAACTACTGCCCAATAGCACCTTCTTCTATTCCCTCCAAAACTATAGAGACGATTTATCAACAAAACACTTATGGGATATCTAGAATCCAACTTACTTATAAACAGTGGTGTTGTGCTAATTTGTTTTTTACCGGAACGCGTATATATAATTAGGCGGCCGCTCTGTGCGGTCTCATGTCCCAAATTTAACGACGGGGGGTGATTTTCCATGATAATCCTGGCGGCGACGTTTTTTTTAGGTCTCATGTCCCAAATTTGACGACGGGGGGGGGGGGGGGGGGGGAGATTTCCCGATATAAAAAGATATAAAAATTCGTCAAAAATTAGAGGAAAAAAATCAGCAATTCTTTTTAATTTTTTTTCAATACGTCAGCCAATTCTCGTTATCAGAAATCATCTTTAGTTCCGGAACGCGTTCCTGTCCAAAAAGGAAGTACCGGAACGACGTTCCGGAGCGTTCCGGCTCGACAACACCACTGCTTATAAACGATTGACAATATGGCTTCGGATAAAAAGATCCACTGACGATCTTTTAGTTTGTCTTACAGAGCACCTCAGCCGAAGTCTGTATGGATCCGGTGAGTCTAGTCTGGTTGCTCTGGATATTTCCAAGGCTTTCGATAGAATTAGGTACTCAGCTTTGTTAGCTAAACTCAAAGCTATTAGAGTCGACTAGCTTCTACAGAAGTGGATCGAGAGTTTCCGAGAGGGCAGGTGATAAAATTTACCCCTGGGGGACCCCCGCATAGATCGGGTGGGATGTGGATTTCACACCATCCAATACTACCTTGATTGAACGGCCGTCCAGCCCACTTCTCAGCTTCGCTGACGACCGTACCCTGCGTTACTCTTACGGCTTCGATACAAGACAGATATGTGCCAGGCCATGTCTTGGTGACCGCGAGCTAATGTCCAACTCTATTAATAATGACATTGAACTTATTCTAGAGTGGGGAAGCAAGAATCGTGTTGAATTCAACCCCACCAAAACCAAGTACTGTCTTATTTCAAGGAAAAAGATCTACAGCTCTCCATCCTTGAGAGTGGGTAAAATTGAACTCACGGCCGATCCCTTCCTACACATCTTAGGCGTGACATTAGCCAAAGACGAACGCCAAACAAGGATCCCAGTGCTTGGGATTTCTTAAGAGGTGCAAGATCATCCTCCAGCCATCGGCCCGTGCTGTTATTTATAAATCCTACATTCGCCCTCTTCTCGAATACATATACCTCGTTCGACGTCCTAAGGTCAAGGTGCAGTTCCTCTCAGGCGGAATCAAATTTGACGACGAAGCTCGATGGAACAAGCATACAAAAATGCTTAGGGAATGTTGCGGCGTCGCTTAGCTGCAATGTAATAAAATGGATAGGTTGGTTCTTGCTCAAAGAGCTTGGGTCAGTTTAAAACAAATTTATTCCTGCCTATATGGTACAATGCTAACTTAATATCTACTATTTAAAGCTACGTTACGTTAACTTGTGATATTAATTCAAAAAAAATCTTTAAAAAAATAAAAAAATGTTCGGGTGGTTGGAGCTGAAAAGATACTTATTAGTTATCTGTCAAATTATTTTTGGTATTGGCAAATTCCAATATGTTAGTATATACAACCTTGGCAAACTCCAAAGGTTGAAATTGGCAAATACCAATTGTTAGTACAGAAAGGGTATTTGGTGTCTTCGTGTTAGTGTTAACACAAATTGTATTTTAAACTTCGTAGTTTTTTTTAAGGTCTCCAAACCATACTACACGAAAATTTTCTAAACTTCAGAAAAATATAAACTCCAAATTTTTTTACGTTTTAAAAAAATAAAATCACGAAAAAATTTCTAAGTTTCCGAAAAATAGAAATTCAAGAAAAACTTCTAAGTCTCAGAAAAATAGAAATTGCAAAAAAATTCAGAGTTCTGAAATTGTACATAAAAATATTACAAGTCCTAGCTAAACCTGTTAAGAACACTCGCTAGCTATCTAAGCCATATCTAAACTGATTGTAAACCCAATCAGCATTACCTTTACTCGAAACGACGTAAAGGCCAAGTTTCTTGCCGTGCTTCGAGTTATATAGCCCCCCAGTGTTCGCAAGTGGGGATGGCAATTTTCACTTGTGGAAAAAAATGGCGATCCTGCCACTGGAACTATTTTAAAATGGCGATATTTCCAGCAAATTCAACTTCCTTGCAATCAGCTGATTGTTACTGACATTTAGTAATTTTAGCTGGCGGGCTGGAGTTGTTTTCATTTTTTTGTCCTTTTTTTAAATTCATATTGATTTAATAATTAAATTGATGGTTAATTGGTGATTGACTAGGTAATTTATTTTACAATAGTTTTATTATCAGTTTTTTCATTGTTGTTTCTTTTTAGGTGTTATTTATGCTCGGGTTTGTTACGTTTTGTTTGCGTGGTGTTAGTTTTAAGTTTTAAATTATTGTTTAGGTTAAAAGTGTTTAGTTTTATTTAATACTCTTTTAGTTTTTCTTTTTTTAGGTTTATTTATTTATTTTTTAATTATTCTTTAGTTTTATTTATTTTGAAGTGTAAATAAACTGAAGTTCAGCACGGTAAACATTGTTGGTTATTTCACATTTTTGTGCTTTGTGTAGTCTGGGGCAGATTGTTGCTTCGTGTTGTTTCGCGCTGAAACAGGTAATATTCGCATCGGACTGAATATTCAAGGAATGAACCCGTCAACAGATGTTGTAGGTAGGATCTTTAACACACACAGTGCCTGTTTTTCACCTAACAAAAATAAATTATCCTATAAAAAGAAAGTAACATGCCTTCTAACATCACAATCCTCCTGAAGTAACTGACCTTATCTCTCCTCTTATATGTACATAATTTTATAATTACTGTACTTTTTGTAAAAGTAACTTTAAAAATGCTTTGTTTGGCAATAAATAAATAAATAAATAAATAAAATAAAAAAATTTCGGGCCAAAGTTGCCAGTTGTCCCGACAGATACGCGGGCCAATGAAGTTAATGCACGTCTAAAATGATCACTCATTTAGGGGCAGATTGAAAAATGCCATTTAAAACACAATATGAGATCGTAATCGGAACGTTCGTAATAGATACGAAAATTTTGATGGGCGACATTTATGACTATTTGCAAAATGTATGATAAGTGGTGCTCAGCCTCGAATTTAAAAAAAAAGTTAGTTCAAAATAAAATTTTTCATGTACCCAGATTAAATCCTGACACACACACTTATTTTTATTAAAAGGCGTTGCAACGCACGCGGGGTTTTGCTAGTATGGAATATAATGGAGCAATTAGAAACAATATTGCCGAAACAATTGCCGCATTTTATTGAAATTGCTCCAGAATCCTTAACTAATTGCTGTAGATTGCTCCATTACAGTTGCTCGGCGATTATTGCTCACAAAATTGCTCGTGTAGTGCGCCTTTAGTCTGATAATTTTTATAAAAGTTGAGAATTATGGTTCGTTTAAAAATTCAAAGTTCATTGACCATAGCTGCAGCATCATCATAAATTTCCAACTGTATTATTACCGATAATGAATTTCTTAGAATTATGTAAACAACCACTTTGCACGAGAAGCACACCTTTAATAATACCTTCATCCAAAGCTGAATTAAAACACACATCATCACAGTCAGACAACAAAGGCAGTTCGTTCTTCGTTCCCTATACAATTTCCGAGATTCAGAAGTCCCTACTTAAGATTATTTAATCTGGCAAATTTTCTACGAATCACAAAATTTTTTGTGTTACCTAAAGTCTAAAATCGTGACTCTCTCCTTCTCTGCCTAGAAAGTCCTTTATTTTTCCAGGCTCGAATGCCGTGACTTAAGTATATCAAGACTTCTGCATTTTAATCTGACGAAAGGGGTGCTTTTTAAAATCGTTTCATACTACTTTGCCCCACACTAAATTATATTTTGATCAAATCGAAAAACGAAAAATGGAAATACGGAAAATAAAATTAACACACGCGAAGCGGTTTTATAGTATAAGTGGGGAAAAAACTGAGAGAAGTAAGCTTAAAATGTGCTTAGTGAGACCCAGGGTGGAGGGGACAAGGAAGAGGGAGGGGCGAGGTGATTGTTTTAAACCAAACATAGGCGTTAATTTAGCTGTTATTATACTGTACTTACTTCCTGTTAATAAAAGTACCTAGACGAAGTCGTGCGTGATTCTAAAAAGCTGTGAGGGAAAAACTGTAGTTTTGTAGAGTATACAGCTTGTTTGGAATGAAGAGGAAATTAAAAGTCGGTGCTTTGCATTGTTTTCTACAATATCTTGGCATCAAATGTCAACATAAGCCCGTTTTTAGTTGTTTGTTTGTTAAATTGACTCAGCTATTAAAAAACTAAACGGTTTCGGACATTGAAGAACTATTTCGATGCATTGATGACCAAATATCATTACTAAAAGTAAAACTTTAATGTTTCTTCTATGATTTTGAACTGTCGATGAAGTTCTCTATTGTGTTGATCAGTACCTTAAATGCTTCGGTGATAACTCTGGTGTCTCGATACATCAATAACCACCTACTATAGAAATTTTTGAGAATTGACAATTTAAATAGATCGAATATTCATGCTTATAGCAAAAAAAATTATTTTTGGGGCATCGATCAATAATCTCTGAACATCGATGAAAATTTTTTGCAGTTTCAATGGAGATTTATAGCAACGATTAGTAGCTTTTCATTTAATCATCATAGGTCTATTGATTGATGACAGATTGTGTTAATTTATCTTTAAGACATTTTTCTATATCACTGCGATGACACTTTTGAAACATTCTAGTATTTTTTTTTTCCCTTTCGTGACTAATATTGATATAACATAAAATACAGGGTGTGCCATCCAGACATTCGGTTTTTCAATTGAAATTGGATTTAATAACTCTGAAAATTTTTAGCCGATTTTGACAAATGTACACGATTCTGAGACGGCATTCAGTACTATTTTAGCTGTGAGCCAATACATACTAAAAAACGCGCTGAAATTGTCGCGCTTTCCATTGAAAACAATCGTTCAATTGTGAAAACTGTGCATGCTTATCGTGTAAGATATATGAGAGAAATTCGCCCTCAGTCACCGCAATTTCCAACCAAAACCACATGCTTATGCCAGCAAGCCGAAGATCATTGACGAACTCGAAGCTAACATACTAGTCAAAAAGCTGCTATAACGCCCGAAATGCTGGTCAACGTTATGCAGGACGCCCGAAAAAGAGCTGCTTTTGGTGTATCGAAAGGAGGTGGTCATTCAATCGACATTGTACTCAAAACTGATTTGAAATAAATATAGTAGAGAATATCCTTGAATCTTGCTTATTTGTCTGAATCGGTTAAAAAATGTCAAAGTTATTCGATGTTGAAATACTGAAGGTCTAGATGGCGCAACCCTTATTTTTGGGGTATCGATGGAAAATTTGGGTACGATGATGTTAACTTGGTCTTGAAAGAGTTAGTGAGTTTAGAATCGATGGGCAGCTTTGGTACATTGTTGACTGATTATGATGTGCCAATGTGTAACTCAGTAACAATTTTGTCTTTGAGTTCCTTATCTATACCCAGAAGAGAATTTTTAGCCGTTTCTGCATGTACCTACTACTTTATACTCTTTATGCCTAGTAGTCCAGGAGCGATAGCAAAAAAGTTGAAATAAATCTACCCTGCGATTTCTTGACGCTATAATTAAGAGAAAAATCGTAGGAATTCAATGAATGTGTTTTGGATAAAATTGGTCCAGGGCAACAGGTGGTAAAAAGCTAATAATAGTAGCGAAAACACGTTTTTTCACCTTTTGGGTACGAAAAGGATGTTGTTTTGGAAAACAAAAAATACTACATAATAGTGCTTAAAAAGACGAAAATTATGAGTTTTGGACCATTGATATCGGTCAACAGGTTTTTGCAGAAAAATTCAAAAACCATTAAAAATGGCCGTTTTTTGACATTTAATTATAGGGAGTGTAATTATCGTAGAACCTTGTGTCAGGGCTTAAATTGTGGCCACTGACGGTGCCTACCTACAATAAAAACTTCATGAAAAAATAATGGTAACTTTTCGAGTAAATCTCAAAAATGTAAAAACACCTGTTTCACAAAAAAAGGTTGAACAAGGCCAACAGTGGTCCTAGAAATTTTTTGATTGACATTTTGGCTCGCAAACGGTTGCTCTACAACCCCATTTTCATGAAATGTATGTAAAGTTTGATTTAACACCTTAAAACCCGTTTGAAAACCACCCTTTTTCCAATTTTTTGAATTAAAAACTTTACTTTTGAGCTTTTTCTTGAAAATCGTTCTTCGACAGTTTTATTAATTTGTTTTTCACCTATTCTACAGGTCCGATTTTATTCGAAATATATTCATATAATTCCTACGATTTTTCTCTTAATTATAGTGTTAAAAAACCGCAGTTTTTGTGTGTTTTTAAGAAAAAGCTCAGAGAGCTCACGAAGAAAACTCAAAAGAAAAGCTTTTTATTCAAAAAGCTGGAAAAAGGGTGGTTTTTAATCGTGTTTTTAAGGTGTTAAATCAAACTTTACATACATTTCATGAAAATGGGGTTGTAGAGCAACCCTTTGCGAGCCAAAATGTCAATCAAAAAATTTCTAGGACCTTTTTACCACCTGTTGCCCTGGACCAATTTTATCCAAAACACATTCATTGAATTCCTACGATTTTTCTCTTAATTATAGCGTCAAGAAATCGTAGGGTAGATTTATTTCAACTTTTAAATACTTTTTCTCTATCTCTCCTGGACTATAGCTTACATTCCAAAAGACAACGCGAAAGTGCACTTTGAAGCCCTTTTCTCGCACAGAAATTTGTATGTTTCTTTGTCTGTTACACGAAAGTTCTGAAATAGAGGAAAAAGCATACAAATTTCTGTGCGATAAAAGGATTTCAAAAAGCCACTTTCGCGTTGACCTTGGCATGTAAACTGGGCTTGATACGTTGATGATTACTTTATTTATATGAATGCAGTGGCGAGTCCAAGGGGGAATGAGGTCTATGAGCTCTATGATTAGTTCTCAATAAAATGTCGAGTGAAAGGAATCGAACTAGGAAATATATAGTCCGGGGAAATTAACAAAAAAAAAAAGGGCTGTGGCACTCGAGGACTGCCGCGGTAAAGCTATTGCATAGCATTTTTTATCAACTCATGCAATTATAATTATTTATTTATTTTATTTATGCAGTATTTTTTTCGCCGATATCAATTCACGGTCAAAATTAAAGCCCTTCAGCTTCAGCGGTGTGGGTTAACCCCATTTTACCCCCTTAGGGAATGAATTTCGAAAAATCGCTTCTTAGTGGATGTCCAAGTCATTAAAGGGATGCACTGTCAAAATTTCAGCCCTATAGCTCCAGGGGTTTAGGTACACCCCATTTCAACCCCTTAGGGGATGAATTTCGAAAAATCGCTTTTTAGTTTATGTCCACGCCATTATAGGGATGCACTGTCAAAATTTCAGCCCTATAGCTTTAGCGGTTTGGATAAACCCTATTTCACCCCCTTAGGGAATGAATTTCGAAAAATCGCTTCTTAGTGGATGTCCAAGTCATTAAAGGGATGCACTGTCAAAATTAAAGCCCTATAGCTCCAGGGGTTTGGGTAAACCCCATTTCACCCCCTTAGGAGATGAATTTCGAAAAATCGCTCTTTAGTGGATGTCCACGTCATTATAGGGATGCACTGTCAAAATTTCAGCCCTATAGCTCCTGCGGTTTGGGTAAACCCCATTTCACCCCCTTAGGGGATGAATTTCGAAAAATCGCTTTATAGTGGATGTCCATGCCATTATAGGGATGCACTGTCAAAATTTCAGCCCTATAGCTTTAGCGGTTTGGGTAAACCCCATTCAATGACGCACCGTGTTAGGTTTTTTTTCGTTACGGAATTTCTCGATTCGGTCACCGCGCTCAAAGCCTGCGATAAAAGCTATGCAATAGCTTAAAAACCCACGAACGGAGACAAAGCTCCAAAATTGCTGAAAATTGGTCCACATGTTTCTTGGGACTTTTCAAGAAAACAATTTCGGAATCACAAAAAAAGAACAACATGGTCGCCGGAAAATTTTCCCGTGTTTTCTTTGTATCTCTGTTTCTATACCCGAATAAAAAAAAATGGGCTTACCGTGGGCGACCGGCGACCCCTTGGCCTTTTAAGGAATATGTGATGGCCGAAGCATTTGCAACAATTTTTAATTAATGCTCATACGGGCTCATAATGGCCAAATTTGACCAAACGATTTCAATGGCCAAGTTTATCCAAACGACCAAACGATTTCAATGGTCAATTTATCCTACTAGATTACACAAGTCAACAAAAAAAAAACTTTTTTTTTTTAAGCTATTGCATAGCTTTTATCGCAGGCTTTGAGCGCGGTGACCGAATCGAGAAATTCCGTAACGAAAAAAAACCTAACACGGTGCGTCATTGAATGGGGTTTACCCAAACCGCTAAAGCTATAGGGCTGAAATTTTGACAGTGCATCCCTATAATGGCATGGACATCCACTATAAAGCGATTTTTCGAAATTCATCCCCTAAGGGGGTGAAATGGGGTTTACCCAAACCGCAGGAGCTATAGGGCTGAAATTTTGACAGTGCATCCCTATAATGACGTGGACATCCACTAAAGAGCGATTTTTCGAAATTCATCTCCTAAGGGGGTGAAATGGGGTTTACCCAAACCCCTGGAGCTATAGGGCTTTAATTTTGACAGTGCATCCCTTTAATGACTTGGACATCCACTAAGAAGCGATTTTTCGAAATTCATTCCCTAAGGGGGTGAAATAGGGTTTATCCAAACCGCTAAAGCTATAGGGCTGAAATTTTGACAGTGCATCCCTATAATGGCGTGGACATAAACTAAAAAGCGATTTTTCGAAATTCATCCCCTAAGGGGTTGAAATGGGGTGTACCTAAACCCCTGGAGCTATAGGGCTGAAATTTTGACAGTGCATCCCTTTAATGACTTGGACATCCACTAAGAAGCGATTTTTCGAAATTCATTCCCTAAGGGGGTAAAATGGGGTTAACCCACACCGCTGAAGCTGAAGGGCTTTAATTTTGACCGTGAATTGATATCGGCGAAAAAAATACTGCATAAATAAAATAAATAAATAATTATAATTGCATGAGTTGATAAAAAATGCTATGCAATAGCTTTACCGCGGCAGTCCTCGAGTGCCACAGCCCTTTTTTTTGAGGCTGTTTATCGCGTATCCTACCTAAAATAACAAAACCTTATTTATTTTTCTCCCGGGCGGGAACTTTTTCGTTGGCCATGGAAGGCGACGAAATTAATGTATGCAAGTTCCCTATAATAGATTCCATTTCTTCTTTTTTTTAACTAGAAAACCATATCCTTCATCTTAAACATTCTTTGCTCATGTAACAGGGTTTATTTCTTACTAAGTTTTTTTTTTATATATAATTATATAACAAGCCTACTTATTAACTAGGTACTTACTCTGGGCCCATCTAACAATTGCGTACAGATATATATATATTTTTTTCTATGCATGCATTATGGATAAATTAATTGAAGGACTTTAATCTACAAAAATATGTATAAATATGAATAATAATAGATTTGAATAATAAATAAATAAATATCAATAGTTAACAAATAATTATTAAATACATGTATGTATATTTTAAAAGCTTAGCTGTAAGTCCCACGTTGGTCGAATTGTTGCTGGGAGTCCCCCGTTGGTTAGTTAAATTGTTGCTGGGAGTCCCACGTTGGTTATGTTGAATTGTTGATTATTTTCCTGTTTTGCAGAATATTATCTTTCGCAGGTTATTTTAGATAGTAAGTTTAAAGCAACTATCTTTTCTTCATATGTATTGGACGGTGGGTTAACATTATATATGTCCTTGCTTCTCTAGTGCAGCCTCATATTTGGTGCACAAATTTAGGTTTAATTTATTACTGTTTCACTATAATTGGTGTGGAACACTATTCGTATACTATAAACAATTTATCTTTACTTTAAACTTTTACTAATTTTAATTTCTTTTTAGGTTGGAAACTTCGACCTCTAAAATTCGGTCTTCACACTCTGCCTCCTCGTACTAGAAGAAAGAAGAAGGATCGGTTTCCTGTCTCTTCGCCACGCGGCAGCTTTCGAAAAAAATGGAATTTCGAATTTCCGCTGTGTTCTAGCCTTACAGGTTTATAATTGATTAGGTATTTAATTGTTAGGTCTGATTAAAATAAATTTTTGTGATATTTATGTCCGATTTGTTATTATTTAATTTTGAAATATTTGTACTGAGTTTACTTTGAAATAATTTTGGATTTCATTATGATGTCATTTAGGACTTAGGACATTTTTTTTTTTTATATTTATATTTATTTGCGTTCGTAGCAATTTTGATATGCTACATGTTATTTAATGAATATTTTCTGACTGTCTACATCGAAAAGCAACCAGAGACACCATTCATAACCAATAAAGTTTGCTTTTGTACATTATACAATGAAAAATGAATATGTAAGGTTTTGGCAGATTTTTTGATGGGTAACGGCTTTTAACACGCAGGAGTTGCGCTGAGAGGCGATTGCGGGTGTGTAGCGGGAAGCGGCAAGTAGTTATGTTGTGTTCGTACGCGCTTTTCAGAGGAGCAACGTATTTTGAGTGTCACAAGGTCTAGAAATGTCTTCAAAAAAGTGTAAAAATGCCGTCGACTCTTTTTGCTACATTTGCGGCGAATTCATTAAAATAAGAGCCAAAAAATTCAGTTTATCATCAAATATAAAACTCTGTGAAGCCTATGAAGCTTATTTTAACCTTCCCATTCGAAGTCAAGATAAAATATGGGCACCTCATTTCTCATGTGGTAACTGTAAAAACACTATAGAAGGTAAGAGTGTTACATTATAATTTGAGTGGAAAATTATAATTTTGAAGGAAAATTCACATATGTAGTACATATATACTTATGCAAAAAATGTACGTTTTGTTAATGAATGATTTATGTATATGATTAATTTTTTTCCCAGCCTGGTACCGAGGAGAAAAAAGAAGTATGAAGTTTGCAGTGCCAAGAATATGGCGGGAGCCCGCTGATCATGACACTGATTGCTACTTTTGTGTAGTTAATCCACGCAAGCGTCGGGCTGGCAAAAATGCCAAAAAGATTCAGTACCCAGATCTACCATCAACGTCCGCTCCAGTACCCCACAGCGAACATTTTCCTGTGCCTTATCATCCAAAGCTGAAGGAACAGCAACCGCTATCACAAATATCTAGTAATAGCGAAGGCAGCGAGTTCTCGATTGAATCCACGTCTGTTGAACCACATCTCATTAATTCCAAAGAGTTTAACGACTTAGTAAGAGATTTAAACCTATCTAAAATTAAAGCGGAAATATTAGCTTCACGACTGAAACAGTGGAATTTGCTTCAGAAGGATGTTAAAGTTAGTGATCAAAGAAAACGCCATGAAATATTTTCTGGCTTTTTTACGAAGGAAGACGGACTTTGCTATTGTAATGATGTCAAAGGTTTGTTTGATGCAATCGAAATCCCTTGCATTCCTTCTGAATGGCGCCTTTTTATAGACAGCTCTACAAAAAGCTTAAAAGCAGTCCTCCTTCATAATGGAAATAAATTTCCATCTCTTCCTTTGGCTCATTCTGTAATGCTCAAAGAAAATTACGAAAGTGTTAAAATGGTGCTTCAAAATTTAAAGTATGAAGAGTATAGGTGGCCAGTGATAGGGGATTTCAAGATGGTTGGTTTTCTGGTAGGAATGCAAGGCGGATACACTAAATATCCGTGCTACTTTTGCTTATGGGACAGTAGAGCCAACGCACTTCACTACCAGCAGCATTCTTGGCCTAAGCGGACCGAGTTTCAGATAGGAAAACATAATGTCAAAAATAAACCGATTGTGGAGCCCGATCATGTTTTGATGCCTCCGTTGCATATAAAATTAGGTCTCATGAAGCAATTCGTAAAGGCTCTTCGCCAAGACTCGGAAGCTTTTCAATATTTAAAGATTTTTTTCAGAGGCTAAAATTAAAGCTGGTATTTTCGTCGGTCCTGCAATTACTGAACGCCCACGAAAAGCAAGCGTGGCTCAGCCTTAAAGCAGTGATCCATGGCTTCCTTGGCAATAAAAAAGCTGAAAATTACAAAGAGCTAATTTCTAATATGCTTAATAGTTTCAAAATCATGGGTTGTAGAATGTCCCTTAAAGTACACATGCTACATGATCATTTGGATCAATTTAAAGATAACTTGGGGGCATATTCAGAAGAGCAAGGGGAACGCTTTCACCAAGATGTGATGAGCTTTGAACAACGTTATCAAGGACAATATAATGAAAACATGATGGGTGACTACATTTTGGGGCTGATACGGGAAAGTTCGTACTTACACAGAAGAAATACCAAAAATATTCATTTTTAAAACTACTATGTATTTTTTTGTATCTGCAGTTTTATTTTTATTGTGTTTTCTAAATAAAAGTGGTGTAAATATATAAATCAAAGATTATTTTCCTTTTATATATAATTTAAATTAAAAAAATGAGATTTTACTTAAAATTTGAAATTTTGTTCTGGTAGCTGCAAAAGCAAACTTTATAAGATAAAAATATTTTTTCTCTCATTAGTTAGGCATAAGAAATCAAAATCAGATATACAGAACTCAGACTCAAAATTCGTGTTGACTTGTGTTATCGATGCACAAGAGGAACGAGCCCACGAGGGTTTTGTTTGTTGTACGTGAAGTATGTGTTTATTTATATTTTTTGTGGGAAATGCTATTATTTGACCGCTCGAAATAAAAACAATAAAAAAAAATCATTTCTAATTGCAGCGTGTTGATAAAAATTATGAAATGTTCGTATTCGATGATATGGGCATCGGATTTCCATATAATGCAGGTATAATACATATCAGCAGCTAAATACGCGGTGAGTTTTGAGTTTTGTTGGAGAGCGAAATCCACACTTTCACACCCAAAAAGATGCGTCCTGAAGATAGCACTTCAACGAGGCTGCCTTCCTCTAGCCCCGACGGTTGTGACTCAGCCGGCTGCTAAAAATATTCACTTACCCAACACCCAAAAGTTCAAATGAGAGGTTCAATGCCTCCTCCTCATGCATCCTCCAGACTGCCTTTCGCATGGTGGTTATGCTGGACTCTAAACAGATAGTTCAAATCCTGTTTTCATTTAGAAACTCCTAGTTATCTTTAATGAAAAAAAAAAACATACAGAACATTTCTATTCCTAAATAACAAACATAATAAACCAAAACTTTAATCATATCCTTCCTACACGGATATGCTATACAAACTTCACTCTCTGTATTCACTTTTTTCTTACAAAAGTAAGAGGCAGGTATAAAATCAACATCGGTTCACCTGGAAAAAAGTGTAGATATTCCTTTCATCTAACTGCTGACGAAATTAATTTGAATTCGCTGCACTCACTTCCGTACTTAATTAAGTTTCTTAACCGGAAGGCGACTGACTATCCTTGGTTCGTGATCCTTAAGGACTTTCATGAATAAATTCTCACCTCGTGAATAGCTGGCTAATTGAACAAGCTTTCAACCATTGCCACTATGGCTTCTTGTAACACTTCCGCATTATATAAAAGTTCCTTTTTCTTTTGGGTTTATGAATTTTTAACTTAAGAAAGCAAAGAGCAGACGACTCGGGGCTGCAGGTGATCCGCCCAGAATTCACTTAAGCCCCAATTGAGTAATCTTAATTGTATGCAATCAAACTGGAGAGGCGATGCTAGTCGATTAGTATGCAAATGATATTCACCACAAGAGGAAAGCTCATATCATCCGGTTGATGAGTTTACGGGGCTCGACACCTTCCTCTAGCCCGCAGTCCTCCTCGAGACACTCCGGCAACTGGGAATCGACTTCTAATTAAAGTGTCGAGAGACCAATCAACAAATTGCGTAAGATTAGGAAGATACGTCGGCAAAACTAATTATGTACCCAGAGCACCGATTTATTACTCAGTCCCAAATTCAATTATTATGTTTAACGTCACTCCGGCTACGGAATACGAAATCCGGGGCGGCCAGAATGAGACGCAGGCATACAGAAAGCTATTTTGGTATTTTGGGGCAATTAATTTTAAGGTCCCCACCGATCTCTGGGGGTGCAGGTATAATACATATCAGCAGCTCAAGAGGACTAAGCAGGGGCTTAACGACGTGCTCCCAGGCCTGCTCCTTTAACGATAAGTAAGTATACCCAATCGCGGCATTGTTCTGGTAGGGGTCGTATGCACAAATTAGCATTAAATTCCACTCTTGCGAGCAGGACTACATTAACAGGTGGTGCGAGCAGGTACAACAAAAATAACCCTCGCTCGAGCCAGCAACTGGAAGCTGGGATTCTATTTCACCAGAACAAATCTCAAAGGAATCACTTTGGTCCACGGATTTATGTTTCGTTTTTTTCGGGGTTCTCCTCCACCCTGTTTCACAGGTGTATGTATATACGGTGTAAAGCACACTTAATTCAAGCTCGTCAGGGCCGCTGTAGGGCGGAAGGTTCTTGTTCCACTTTTTTATACTCATACATATACATATATATTTTTTATAGAAAATTCCATTGGGGGATCATAGAACATGGAAAAGGCATATTAAGGACTGGAGAGGAGAAAAAAATAAACATTTTCGCGGAGGGTAATTTACCACAAAAAATCTCGTTTTTCACTTTGTTTACGGCACAGACGTGTCTGATGAAACGAATTTCACGGATGACGACCCGCAACTGGGGAACTGCCGAACAGGTAATCAAGATGTTCACCTTTGGCACACACAAGTCGAATATTGAGCTCGGATTCGTACTGTAATGAAAGTCATGGTACATGTAACGCCTGTAAGTGCGATGGAAATTGTAAAAATTTTCAACAACAGGTACATGCTTATTCTGCAGGTGATTGACGATCTTAATAAGGTTTTTTTTTGTTGTTGTGTTCATTCTGTTGTCTGTTGAGTATTCTCTAGAGATTTTTAGTATTTGATGAAGATTTTTGATAAGGACATTGGTATTGCAATGATTTGCTTGTGGGTTTGAGACATTTGTTTAATGAATTATTTTAATTTTAAGACTGCTGGAGTAGAGTAGGGCGCTCAATATAGTATTTTTCATTTCCAAAGGTAATGAAAATAAAAAATTTCATAAACAACATCAGAATATCATTGTATTCTATAAAGAAATTTTTATCTTAAACAAAAACCACGCAAAACATTTGGTAGCAGGTTTTATGCAGGGATCGTAAATAACTGTTACCTATGTATATTTGTATTTTTGACTTAAAAAATCAAATAGTAAATGTTGTCTGACCTGCATAAAATTTATACTGGATACTCAGAATAGCGAGTTCTACGCGGTGCACCGGTGGTGGGGTTACTTTTAAATTGTAGACTTTTATTATAAAAGTCAAGTTTAATAGTTAAAATTAATTTAAATTTTTTAAATAAAAAATAACAGTTATATTTAACTAAAAATGTTTTAGGTCATTAAAAACACTTATTTTTGTTTTTTATTTTTAAAGTCTTTCAAAACTCTTATAGGAAGACTTTTATTTTTAAAATCAAAAATAATTGTTAAAAAAGACTTTTATTTTTTTCTGTCTTGCATAAAAGTCTTTCTAAGATTTTTATTTTTCCAGTTTTTTCTATAAAAGTCTTTGAAGACTTTTATTTTTAAAATATAAAAATAAAAGTCTTTTGCTGAAAACAGATAAATAGTCCATTCAAAAAACGTTAAGAAAATCGAACCCTAATGGTCTTTGGGGTCGCTGATCACGAAAATCGGGGTCCTGCGGTCCTAAAACATGGGCGCCACCCTTAAAAAAATGCAAAAAAAACACCCCTTTTTAGGGGGTTTTCGCGATTATTTCGATAATAATGAAAACTAATGCAATGAAATACACTTTTTTTAATATTGATTTGCGAAGGTGGTTGATTTGTACTAAATCAACGCGAACTTTATGATAAGGGGTGATCCTAAAGGGTTGAAACCACCCCTAAATCGGCTACAAATAGAAAAAATTGTAAAATTTTTTTTCTTCAAGTATATGCTTCAAATTCGATTGTGGGCGTACTGTCAGGCAAAACTAAATTATTTTCAACCCTTAAGGGGTTAAAACTACCCCTACAATTATAAAAAAACAACTTTATATAAAAAAATTAGAGAAATTTTTGGTTTTTGCTTTTTGCTTGAAATTTGGTTCATTAGGTATTATCAGCCAAAAATTTATTATTTTCAACCCTTAAGGAGGTGAAACTACCCCTGCATTAAAATTATAATTGAAAAAATTGACATTTATTGTTTTGCATTAAAATTTTATTTTCCATTTTTAATCATTGAAACATTTGGAAATTTCACTTTAAACCCTTTTTTGAAGGGGTTAAACCACCCCTAAACCGAAACAAAATAAAAATGCATTGAGAAATATTTCTTCTCGTGGAATCTTTAAATAAAGTCAAAATGCAGGGTAAAAATGACAATCACACAATAATTGGAAATATGTACCCTAATGTATTTGAGTTACTTCTGAATAATGGGGTGTTCCGTTTTTTTACAATAACATTTAGGCAGGTATTTTCTAATAAAAAAAATTCAAACACTTCTGTTGTTGACATATTTTGCCTTATTTATTTTTGTCTTTTCAAGTCTATTTTAATTATTATTTCGAACAAAAAAAAACAAAAAAATCTTTATTAACAATTTTAAAAGATTTAAAACAATACTAGTCAAAGATAATAGTTAAAAATAACTTTAAATATTTTTGGTAAAATTTAACTGTTACTGTTGTTTTATATCAAATAAGTTTCAAAATAATGATTATTTTCTGATTTTTTCGATATAAGTTATAACAGTTACGATCCCTGGTTTTATGCAATCATCCAAAGCTTTATTTACGTCATGCATAATCAAAAAGCTTATTTGCAACTTAAAAGCGCAGATTAATACATTTAGGTTGCTTGAGCTTGGTGGGCTTTTCAGAACATTTCAAATTTTATATGTGAAAACTGTGCTCTAGTAGCTTGAGTATTTAGTTTTGCTTTATAAAAAAGCATTGGTTTATTTGATAAGTCAAGCACAAAGGGTACATTGTGGTTTCGGCTTTAGACCCATTTAACACGATAAAGCACAAAACGATGTTAATTGTTGTCCACACGGGTAAACTCTTGCAGATAATACCTCAAAATTTATTGCTCATTTCTTCATGTACTTTTCGTATATTCACCCACCCATCTGTCGCTTTGTTTTGAAAACTCGAGTGGCCATTTTTGTTTTTAACTCTTTTTTGTTAGCTTCACTCCCTACGAAAGAGAAAACCAAAGAAATCAGAGAAGCAACAACAACAAAGCTGAAGCTGTCAAAACTGTTTTCTGCAAAGTCGCTTCGATAGTTTCATGGCATTGTTTCGTGTTCCGTGTAGCCCTCTCTCACCCCTTCTTCATACATACGGGAAACTTTTTGTTTCGTGTTTCATCGTGTAAAATGGGCCTTAGTCTAGTATTACATAGTGATTCGATACCTTAGTTTTTTTTACGATATTCTACAAAGAAGGATTGTTCCATGAACAATGAAAATGACAAAAGCTCGTGCCTGGCAAGCTGGCAAGACCTCAGGTAACCCGTCAGCCTATAGGTCCATGTTTCCTAAAAATCATGGGAAAACTCTTGCCGTGTATTCAGGAGGTTTCTAACTTTAGTGGAACAATCGCTATGGTAGTAGCAGTAAAACCTGCTGAGGACTGCTATATTCCTAGGGTGGCTTAAAGGGTGCTATCGACGATGACTTCAGCGATGGCAAGGCAGTTTGAGATGGGTCATACAATTATTTTTGCTCACTGAGATAGAGGGACCGATGGTGCAGGTTTTTGTAGAGATAGGGCAGTATTTTGTTTTGTAACTTGCTCTTGCCCCAAGCAAGGATGAGTTCAATGTCCTTGTTAACACTGGTACAAATGAGTTCTCGTTCTCGTTGAAGGCGTAGGAGTAACGCATATTACCGTCATCGGCAAAACTATGAAGTGGGTTCGAGGAGATTGAGAGTAAATCATTAATAAATACGAGATATAATCACGAAGTGACTCGTTTGGGGAACATTTGTACGCTCTATAGGCGGCTTCCTTAGCTTTAATTGCGTTCATACACTCCCCATTAAACCATCTATTTGGCTTAGGCTTTATAGATTTGGTAGAATGAGGAATGAACAATCACATTCTTGCCGGTTTTATTATGGAAATACAGAGACCGGCATAGTTCGCACTTGCACCGCGGAAACACTTTCAGTCAGTGGCTTGGAAAGACGTATAACTCCTAACCAATTAGCTTTCCCATAGCGTCATAGTACTTTTGGGAACTGTGCCGGTTGCAGTAGAAGATGGATATGAGAAATAAGGCCAATCAAATTCGATTTTTTCGAGGACATGCTCTTGTGCAGGGAGGCAGGCCGAGGCTATAACGAGCCTGAGCATTCCTAATTCACCGGGCAGCACTACTTCCACCGCCATCATAAACCTCACGGAGCCCGAGAACTTTCCAACGAATGCAAAACCGTGGAAATCGGATCGTGCGTTCTGGAATTATAGCGTCAGGAAGGAAAATCCGACTTATTTTTATATTATAGATAAACGGTGCTCTTTGTGTTGTATTTTTCACTCCCGGGGGTCCCTGTTTTGGACCCCTATCCACTTCAACATGGCGTCAGGAGGGTGTTCAGTTGCAGCCAGAAAGTACCCGACAGCAAAATGGGTGCGCGGCAGCTTGTCTCCATCTAAAGTGGCGAGACTAGGTGCTTCCCAGGGGTTAAGGTGGACCTCTCTGTTCGAAGCCCTGTCCAAACTCGGCTGTCGTCTCCAGGACTACCTAGCACCGCAATCAGTTGTCCCGTGATCAGAAGAGTCTCCGGATAATCAGTCGTAAGCACACCCATTCTGGTACTCTCTGCCATTTGGCAAAAGGTCCCCTTTGGAACCGTTTTAGGCTTTATTACGGATGCGTGGGGCTTTTTTAAGGAAGGCTTTTCAACCAGCTTTTCAAACCCCATATGGCTGGAGCCTTCGATCTTTTCGCCAGGTTATTGTGGCCTATAGAAGATCTAACTCTTTTCGTATTAGGGAGAACGGCATCCTTCTCTTCCTTGGGAGCCACGCAAAGCCTAGCGGCATCGTCATAGGAGCCAGGAACCAGTAATAGCCTAAAACGTTTTCTGGCTGCGCCACCCCGTTTTTTAAGCGGTACTTTTTCCGGTCGCCTTTCCGATGAAACAGAAGGTGTCCGCGCTTCCATAGGTGGGCCTCTATGAAGATCTTCTTCCAATAAAGAAGTGATCTCAGCGGTACCCTGCTGCATGGGTTCAGAAATGCCCAAGTGAAATTATAGGTCGGCCAGTTGGAAAGCGTGTGTCTATCTTAATCAGGCTGTCCCCACAGGGCCACGAAAGCCTCCCCACCACGACAACGTGTAGATATATCGATGAGGTATGCAGGAGTGCAGGATCAGTCCAAATTCTCATTGGTATATAAGACAATCTTTGATTAAAATGCAATAAAGAGAATAATGAAAGATTGTCAATAATAACATGCCATTAACTTTGAGGCAGTTTCCTCAAAAAATAAATTAGAAGGAAACGAGGCAAAACAAGCCGCGATCGAATCCTGGACTCTAACATAGCATTCGGACGTCTTAGCCCTTAGTCTTAGAGTATTGAAGTGATGTCGATTTTGGCAGATTTACTTTATTCAAGGCAATGCAATTCAAAATCTATTTATTCTTATTTACAAAGTTCATCATATTTGGCAATTATCGTGTTAAACAAATCACCCATCTTCTTAAGTAAATCTCCCCTCTCCTCCAACATTTTTAACCATCGCAAAAACTCCTTAACCGCAGACACGTTATACAAAAAAAAAACATAATCCCCACATAAAATCACTTTCAAACCGACTTCACATGTGACAATGAAAAGTCATGGAAACTCTTATCACCACTGGAACAACATCAAGAAATTCGATGCGACTGCATATGTTAAAAGGTGGTAAATTAATTTAATTAGCGCAGCATGCATAAAACCAGTTATTAAGGTAATTCACGCTAGAGAAGCGCCACAATTCAGTTTATACCCCTTTAACTGAATATTGGATATACCTGTTACCCCCGAAATGCATCCGACTAGCTCGTTAGAAGATAATGGAATGGAACCAGGTGTGCAGTAGAATATAATGCATTTAGCTGTAGATAGTGTTGTGAAATTGAAGCCTTACCTCGGCAAGATGTGTTCGTGTCTCAATTTGGTTCATTTTGAAAGATGATAACCCAAGCAGATGCTGGAGTCTGGCACGAAGTTTACACCGGCGCGTCTTAAGGCAACCTAATAAAGACCTGGAAGCCATAGTTGCTTTATTGTCGGTTTTAACTTAGCTCGAACTGAAGTAGGAGAAATACTTGGCGACAAGTTGTTGCTTGAATTTAATTAAGGTGAACTATTGCCCTGATTGTGTGCAGATTCCGGCGATGTCCATGGAATGCCATCCCCAAAATCTAAACCGATTTTCCACCATTAAATGAAAGAGCCAAACCGCCGCCGTCCCGTGCATAATCTGGCTATCATTGCCATGCACGTTCCAAAAGGGCCATGATGGCAAAATGCAATCATATCATGAATCAGTTTCTGGCTAATCTTTTAATAGTTACTTGAAGTGCATTAAACTGGTAAATTTTGCGGGATTTCAACGCGATGACGTATGATCAGTCCACCTCGAAATTTGAGAGCGATTCATTGACTGCAGTGCAGCTTTATGTAATTAAACCACAAAATCAATGAGAGACTCATTAAACCATGCAATCAACCCAACATAATCCTTCTCTGCTAGAATAATTAGGAGAAAATGTTTGTTGAAAGCCATGGGCGAAAATGTTCATGGTGGTGGATGTCAATGTGGAGTCCTCACATATCGCTACCCTACCACTATACAGCCATAACTATGGCCACACAGGCATATCACACACTCGGGCAGATTTTGCGATGATAAATTCACAAATGCCCCAGACAAATCTTTCAAGTTCCGGAGATTATGCGCGGGCTTCAAAAGCATTTCTGTAAAATATGAAGAGCTCTGCTGAAATTAATGTTTTCATTATTCTTGCACTACTTTGAAGCCGGTAATGCTACTCTTTACTATCTACAGAAAATGGCCATTTGTTAGTTTGACCGAATTCCACTGTGCAAATATATGTGTGGGTATTTAAGTACGGTTTAAGAAATTATTTTTAAATTAAGTAAAATGAGTTTTTGGGTGCTTTGAATAGTGACGGGATATATGGTTGTGCTAGAGATAAGTAGTAGATTAGTCAAATAAATCTGTAGGACCGGAATGAGTTAACTTGGCAAATATCCATGTTTTTGTTAGTTAAATACGGCGATACATTGCCGGTGTACAAGAGGTAGCCACGCGTCCTATCTTTTGCCCTCTGCGAAGAAATTGCATGGTTCCAGCCTTCACAAGGATATACAAAGTTCTGGCTAAGGATCACTCCAATGGCATTGCCTCTCTCAAGATTCGTGAAGAAACTTTTCAGAACAGGGGCGCGGCTTTTATAGGTGCAAATGGTGCACTTCCACCGGGTGCAATTGGCCATAGGCGAAGAAATTCAAGTTAAAAAAAATTAAAACTGCGACCAAAAAATGAAATATGACATACTGTACAGGTCGCAAAACAAATCAAGCGTGCAATGCCTCCTACACTCCGAGTAGAGAACCACGATCATACACTCTGGTAGTGCGGAAGATGGATATTAAAAGGGGCTTAAATTAGGTAATGAAGGGCGACAATTCGTCTGCCTGGTAGGCAAGAAAAAAAAAGAAATGAAAAAAAAAAAAAAAAAAACTATACGTCAAGGAAGAAGAATGTCGTGGTCGGCGAAACCCTGCAGAATACGGAATATATCGGAAAGTCTCCAACTTCATGAAAGAATGAGAAGGATGGCAGAGAAGCTGGAGGCAAAAAGTAAAATCATGATGGAAATTAACTCTCCAGGAAGCTATTAAATTAACTTCTTCTTGGGTAGGCATTCCGGTTATTCGAAATCAAATGAAAACAAGGTTGAACCGGGATTGGGTTGATGAGATCGTGACAGAAGAGGGCTTGAAACCTTCTATAGAAACATTTTTGCTATTCAAGAAATCGTGGCTTGGCGAAATATTCTCTGCTTTTCCCAATGCAACAAGAAGTTCTTTGTACTTAAACAGGGACGGCGCTATCATATTGACAAATGGTGCGCTTGCACCGGGCGCAATATGACTGGGACGCAATTTTGCCATTGTCCTTCATGGCGATCGAAAAAATGAGGAGCATAATGGCACCTCACAGGGTGCATAAAACTCAAGCGCCGGCCCTGTTTACAGAGAACACCAGGGCCTGTACTCCCGAAGACGAAACGAGACGAAAACGAAACGATTTTGTCAAAATGCTACCTGGCAACACGATATCGTCTCGTTTTCGTCTAAACATGCGATGGCATATTTGTAATCGTCTTCGTTTAGACGTCAGTGCTTGTTGTTGTGTGTCAGCAGTTTTGAGGTTAAAATGTAAGTTGGGATTGTTAATTAATTTGATGGTTTTAATTTATTTTGCTTAATAGGGCAAAAATTACAAATGCAAGGCAATATGAAATTATTGTTTCCCGGACTTGGCCAAGAACATTGTCAGAACGGCTGAAGGCAGAATAACAGCTGAGAAGTTGTGGGATCAAATTGCGCTTGACTGCAATGCAGAAGGACCTCCTACAAGAGACGTTACCTCTTGGAAAAAAGTAAAAAAAAACTACTAATTGTCAAGATAATAAATTAATCTATATTGAATTAGGTATGGAGTGACTACAATTTTTTTTTAAAAAAGAAGCTAAGAACCAACCAGAAACATCTGCAAGGAACAGGAGGCGGTGGTTATAAGCAATTTATCATTTCTTTAAATAAATTATCATTTCTTTAAATAAAACACAACTTTTCTCAATTGAAATGCCACCGTAACTGACAAATTTGTTTATTTTTTTTGTAACTTCAATGTTGGTAGTATCACTGAATTTATAGTGCATATGGTAATTCTGTTCGTACTTGACAATCGTCTTCAAGAGTAGGGAATTTATTCTCGTCTCGTCTCGTTATTTCGTTTCGTTTCGTTTATCGTTTCGTCTTCGGGAGTACAGCCCCAGGGGTACCAAGGAACTATTAATGAGCACTCATTTGCTGGGTTCTTGGCCTTTGAATCTAGCATTGGATCAGAGGTAATACTTGTCCACCGGTCCTATAATAGGAACAAAGGCCTGGCAAAAAGGATTTTCACTGTAAGTTTAAGTGGGCCATTGTCACCTTTAAGCCTCTTAAGGCTGCTGGAAAGAACCACATCTTCCCGGTTCTCCTTCAGAGAGGCTTTCAAGAGATCTTATCAATCATGCTATCATTTTTTCGGGGTAAATTTAAAAGCTCCATCTTTGGACGGCAAAGAAATGGTTTCCCAAAGGAGGCTAAATATCTAGGCATAATCGTGGATCAAAAGCTCTCCTGGAAATCTCAAATTGAGAGAGTAACTACCAAGGCAATTACATCTCTCCATGTTTGCCTCAAACCTAGGTTAATGTGTTGGCTATAAACGACGGTCGTAAGGCCCATGGTCACGTATGCATCCATCGCAAGACCAAACAAAAGGGTGATGATTAAGCTGGCCTGGGTGCAAAGACGTCTTGGTATCACAGGGGCCAAAGGCACCTGTCCGATCACGGCTATGGAGGCCCTACTGAACTTCTCTCCGCTACACCTAATGGCGAAAAAAGAGGCTCTGGCGGGGGCACTGCGTCTATTGGAGCTATTCTCCTTTAAGCCAGGAGACCTTCTGGATCATTTATCGATCCTCAAGGAGCTGAACCTGGAGCCAATGATATCTTTGTCCGATACCATTCCTGCCACTTTTGACTTTGACAAACCGTTTACGACGATGGTACACGGACGGTTCCAAAACCGATAAAGGGGTAGGGCTGGGCGTATATGGCCCAACGAGTAAAATATCCATGGCTCTGGGCACTACCCCCACTGTTATTCAGTCTGAGGTACTCGCCATCCAGGTGTGTGCTCAGACTTGTACTAACAGAGCTCCAAATAGCTCTAACATTGCTATTTTCTCAGACAGTCAAGCTGCACTGTTGGCCATTTAATCACACAGGGTGTCATCAAAGACTGTCCTGGATTGCCTCCAATCTATGAAATTCCTCAACAGGAATAACAGTGTCACGCTGATGTGGATTCCGGGCCACGAAGGTCACATTGGTAATGAAATTGCCAACAGCCTGGCCCGGATCCTTTCTGTAGCTTAGCAAATTGGGTCGACCAGATGTTTTTTCATAGCTGGATAAGGACCCAGGGTGCTAAAAGATTCATCCAAATCGATAAAGCTAAAGCGGGCTAACTTTTAAATCTTAAGAGGTGGGAGCTAAAAATAATAACAGAACTCCTGACTGAACTAAGAACTGTTCGCTTAACTAACATCTTAACAAAATCGTGACTTCCCTACTCCCACGGAGAGTACAGAAACTGGGAACTGGGACAGAAACCCTAAATCAGTTTTAGGCTAACTTAGCAGCCTTAACCTTGATGGTTTTTGAAGACGGGGATGACACAATAGACCAAACAAAATAGGTCGCAGTGCCTGCCAAGGCGCCCCTCAATAAGATATAGAAATATTTTGTAGAAAGCACGTCAATTTACACAATTTGCTGATGAAATACGATTCACTTCTGACTATATAAATCGGATATATCAAAATCCCCAGAATGATGTGTTGGGTACTGACTGACTATGTAGCGTGACGAGCTTAGAATAAATTAAATTTGCTTTAAAAATACCCTTTCGATTAAATGCAATCAAATCCCAATAAAGATACTATCGCTAACACTATCAAGTCAGTCAGATATTAATTAATCTATCAAATTTAAAACCAGCTATAAATTACCACCCCCACATTTCCCACAAATTTATGAACTCAAAATATAAAAACGCCGACATTTTGACTGATTAAAATAACACCGATGCTACCGTGTCATTCTGTCAACAAAAGTCACACACTCCAACGGCAGAGGTATAGAAATCCCAGAAATGCAGACATCGAAGCTCCTAAAAAGGACTAAAGTTCACGTCGTCCCAGGACTTGTGCAGTGGTTTTGATTGATTGCTTGATTGCCTCATCACGGCAATCGCACTTCCTATTACTCTCTTCTACTGGGTGTTGCGTGTAGGCCGCCGCATTGGATCTCGGAAGGGCCATTTCCGGTATTACCTTACATCAGAAGCCTTACCTTTTGTGTAACCAGTATAGTGGGTGCTCCACACAACTACAGCCTGGAGTGTACCTGTTAATTGTGCTAGGCTACATCCTCGTGCGCCAGCTTGAATACTATATAAAGCATTCGATGCACACAATTAAAATATTTGACTTTGGCAGACATGAAATCACCATTCGTCTGCATTTATGCACTATGAAAAACGAAAAGCAGTTATTTCCGCTTAATAACAGCTTTTAAGAGTTTCAAAGTGCAGTTAAAAAGTGCTCTCATGGCGTCAGTTGTGGGCTCTGGAGTGTCGTTAGCATGCCAAGTCTTAAACTTCTGATAGGGTGCCGCATATAGCCGTAACCGACCATTTTCATCGAAGGTTTAATTATGATTTTGATGGCAGGACTGCCAAGACATTAGAAAAATCTATTGTAGGAACTGAAATTGCATTTTCTTAGCACGTCATTCCTTTAATAATGCGGATTCCAAGAGGGGAGAATGCTAGCACGAAAACTAATATGGGGTTTTTTGTCACTTTTTGGGTCTATGTAAAATAGAAAAAAAAATGTACGTTTAAAATTTATAGTCGCGTATTCGATTTAAATGTGATTTCTTTTACCACTTTTGTCACGCCAACTAAACAGCGATAATACCTCAAGTTTACAGTCATGTGCTTTTGTTTCCCTTTTCCACAACCCTTATTGAATGAATAAAGTATAGAAGTTTTCAAACGCCGTGACACAAATAATTTGAAAGGTTCTGCGCACCTCGTTGCCCAATTTCATAAAATTTATTCTATCATTTCCCCTCTTTTAACTTAAAAAGGCAACAAACGCAGAAAAAACTCAACAAAATAATTTGGGAAGGGATGTGCGCATGCCGGATGAATAAAGTTAAGTAATCTTTATATGTATTGAGCAGAGCTTTTAAATACATGTAAAACTCCTGCTCAACCAAGTCAGTTTATCCATCGTAATAAGCATAATTTTACTATAATTATGCTAAATATTTCTCATCCCTAAATTTAAAATAAATTAAAAGAATTGCTGGAAAAATTTCTTTTAAAGATATGAGCATTTTCATTCATAAATTGAGAGTTCTCCGTAGCCGCAAGCAACACAACCCCCCCAGGCAGAAGCGCGCTTGCGACTGGCGGAAAATGTCACAAATCTAGTAATCAAAGTATCGTATTTTTTAATACGCTTTTATTAGCTTCACTTGTAACTATGTAATAAAATCTTGGAAGTTAAATTTGACCCACTTCCCGGTTTCCGATTAAGCTGAAATTTTGCATACATGTTTAGTTCGGATGACAATGCAATCTGACCATTTAAAAAAAAATCAAGATGGCGGTTCCAAGATGGCGGCCGAATTTTGCAATTGTGCTCCCCGACCCCCGATATGGGTATCTAATGAAAGGGTATGACAAGTAGAATACAATTTACTATGTGGCGTCATTCAAAATTCAAAATAGCGACTAACACCAAATGGCGGACTATGGCTTTCTTTACAACCCACTCGTTATGGGTATCTAATGAAAGGATATGACAAGTAGAATACTATTATCTAGGTGGAGTCACTCCAAATTCAAAATGGCGGCCGAAACAAAATGACGACGAACAGAAAATGTGGATCACCTTTTTCTTTACAACGCGCTTGGTATGGGTATCAAATAAAAGCTTATGAAGAGTAGTAAAAAGCGTCGGGCGAAAAGTTCCGATGTTAATAAAATATGTGGCATATATGTATATGAATATAGGTAAAGAGCCCCACGCTTTTTTACATTTTGAAAGGTAGGTTGTTTCCATATACTAGCTGAAGCAATAAAAACTTTACATTCAAAATTATTTTTTACTTTTTAGTTCATTTTAAAATAAAAGCGTTTTTTTTAGTTTTTCTAAACTATTTTTTTTTTTAGTAGAAATTACTACAAATTATTTCTGTGGCATATGTGTAAAATATAAAAACCTTAAAATAAAAAAAATATATAAAAACGGGTGTTTTTCAGTCATAATTTGTAAATTTTTTAAATAATCATTGAAGTCCCAGAAAAATACACCTCCCTTTAGCAATACGCAGTCGCGACTGACTGATTACATGGCAGCAAGTGATTTGATAGGAGGAGTTAAGTGAAGCTTTTGTCTGAACTTTTTAACATTTTTAAGAGCTTAGCTGGGGAAGATGCGCGGGATGTCACGAGGTTTGAAAACAACTATACATTCTTTAGAGAACGGAAAATTTCAAAAACTTCATGTCATTAGTAGTAGCTTTTTGTCTTGATGAAACTGCAAATCTCAGCTTTTGAAAGCGGGTTATTACAAAACGTTTTTTAAATACACTTAAATGTTTTAGAAGTGTGTACAATATTTCTCAAATGGGTGACGTCCCAATAAAACACTTTAAGTGTTTTGAAATAAAGCACTTTTAGACTCAGGAAACATGATTGTTGAACCCAGTCCAATAGTCATGACGTCCGTTGACAATTACCACCCTCCTCTTTTGCTTAATTACTGCTTCAACTCAAAGAACAATCCTTGTCCAGAGGCGGTAACCCATTCCTCCAACTTTAAGAAGGCTAACTTTAATGAACTCTCATCTAAGCTTGCCTTGATTGATTTCAACAGCTTACTTTCCTCAAATGAGTTGGATGTCGATGTGGCACGGTTTTACGCCGTACTATATGAAGCTATTGCTTCATGCGTACCTTTTGAGCCCCAAAAATTGCGCAGTGCTACTCCACCTTGGTACAATAATGAGCTGAAGCATTTAAGGAATCAGAAAAATAGACTCTGGAAGACCTATTTAAAAAGGAAGGATTCTCCGAGTCTTATTACATTTACTGATTGCTATAACAGATTTCGTTTACTCTCTTCTGCTCTGTAAGGCGAATATCTCAGCAGCATGAAGGACCAGGTTTATACTGATCCTAGAAACTTCTTCAAACTTGCCAACTCCAAGAAAAAAGCTGATAACTACCCAAAAACTATGCAGCACACTAACTGGTCAAGTAGTGAGTCTTCCTCGATTTGCAACATGTTTGCTTCATTCTTTCATCAATCTTTCACCCCTTCTAATTTTCAGCCTAATGACAATAATTTTCGTCACCTAACTCTACACCGAGAGGCTACTAGTTTGTCTCTCTCAATCTCCATTGACGATATCATGAAACATATTGATGAACTCCCATACGATATCACTTCCGGCCCTGACGGTATCCCTCCTGCTGTCCTTAAATCCTGTGTGGAGGTTCTCCAGTGTCCACTGAAAACCCTTTTTCAAAAGTCCCTGGATAAAGGGTACTTCCCTACTCTTTGGAAGAATTCGTTCATAATTCCTATTCACAAAAGTGGTATCAAGAACGAAATATCAAACTACAGACCAGTTGCCAAGCTGTCTGTCATACCGAAGCTTTTTGAATCAATCATTTATTCGTGCAATCGTGCCCATCTGCAAAAAACTTATTTCTACAAACCAACATGGTTTCTTCCAGCTCGTTCCACTACCACCAATCTCCTTGAATTCACTTCCCATGCTGTTGAAGGCTTCGTTTCTGGTTGCCAAACTGATTGTGTTTACACTGATTTCAGTAAGGCATTTGACAAGCTTTCCCACTCCATTATACTTTTCAAACTAAAAAAGTTAGGTTTCCCTGAAGCTCTTCTATTATGGTTCCAGTCCTACTTAGCTGACAGGACCTACCAAGTCCTTTTCAGTGGATCCAAATCCGCGACCATTGAGGCGTCATCCGGTGTCCCTCAAGGCAGTCATCTTGGCCCTATTCTCTTTATTCTTTCTATTGATGATATTGTTACCTTGCTAAGACACTGCAGAATCCTTTATATAATTAATATTTATGCTGATGACATCAAATTGTACCGTCACGTAAAGAGTATGGAGGACTGCAAACTTTTGCAAGTCGACCTCGACACCTTTTACTCCTGGTGTGCTAACAACAACCTGGTTCTTAATATTAGTAAATGCGAAGTCATGACTTTTTGTAGGCGACGTGATCCTATAATTTATAACTACTCATTTTCTAGTGAGGGTGTCCCCCGTGTTAATTTTGTCAAAGATCTCGGGATTAGATTTGACACCAAGCTGGACTTTTCTACTCATATCAACTATATTTCTTCCAAGAGCAGTTTAGTCTTGGGTTTTATAAAAAGGTGGTCCAAAGAATTTAACAGCACCCTGATCACTAAACACCTCTACATTTCCCTTGTCAGACCTTTACTTGAATATGCGTCCCAGGTTTGGTCTCCTCACTATTCTTCGCATGTTGGAAAAATTGAGTCGGTTCAACGTAGGTTCGTTCGATTCGCATTGGATCACCTTCCTTGGGAAGACCCTTTAATTCTTCCACCATATGAATACCGACTTAAGTTACTCAACTTAAACACTCTCCACAAGCGTCGTGAGGTGGCCGATGTTGTTTTCGTCCACCAGCTTCTTAATGGACGTGTCGACTCAGGTTTTCTAAGGCGCCGTGCGTCGTTTAGAGAGAGCCGATACAATCTGAGAGGACCACCGCTCTTACTACACATCAACTCCTCTAACACCAATTATAGCCGATTTGAGCCTGTTAATCGCATGTTCATTAATGTAAATAAAAATATTAATGTTTTTAGCGTGAGCACTAACAAAGACCTGCTTAAAAGGAGTTTATTTGTTGTCTCATGACTGTTTATGTGTTTCGCATGCAATTTTTATTGGTACTTAATCTTTTATGTTTGCATGTCTCAGCTGAGCCACGGCAGTGGTAAATATTTCTCAGCCCTGCTGGGAAGTGCGCCTTCTGTGTTAGAAGGGAAACTCTATATATATATATATATATATATATATATATATATATATATATATATATATATATATATATATATATATATATATATATATATATATATATATATATATATATATATATATATATATATATATATATATATATATATATATATATATATATATATATATATATATATATATATATATATATATATATATATATATATATATATATATATATATATATATATATATATACAGGGTGTCCCACATAAACTTACAAAGCGGCCGGCTGTGGATAGGTCTTGGATAGACGAACAAAAAATCCTATGGGTGGGGGGGGGGGAATCGTAACGGTTTAGCCGCTAGGGCGTTTTGAAGTTTTTTTGCTAGAGTTTTACATATCACCCTGTATTTTTGTAACCGTGTAACCCATTTTCATGATTATGGTACCGGTGTACGCAGGTTGTCCAAACTTTTTAATTTTGGAAAAAAAAGTGTAGGTTTATCACGTATTTTTTGGAGAAAAAGGTGGTTTTAGTTGAAATTTTAGTGAAAAAAATACAAAATTTTGACTTTGGCGACTCATAACTCCAAAAGTTTATAAGATAGGACCATTATTTTTACCGTCGTAGAGAGGTGGGGGAATTCTGCGTACACCGGTACCATAATCATGAAAATGGGTTACACGGTTACAAAAATACAGGGTGATATGTAAAACTCTAGCAAAAAAAACTTCAAAACGCCCTAGCGGCTAAACCGTTACGATTTCACCCCCCCCCCCACCCATACGATTTTTTGTTCGTCTATCCAAGACCTCTCCACAGCCGGCCGCTTTGTAAGTTTATGTGGGACATCCTGTATATATATATATATATATATATATATATATATATATATATATATATATATATGTATGTGTATGTATATATAGATTTTCATGCTTAGCTGAAAAGTGTGCCTTCTGTGCTAGAAGAGTTAACTCTTGAATAGAAGCTCAGATTTACAGTGTAAACACCTTTTTAAGCTTTCAGCGGAAGCTTCTATGCATGTGCTTAGAGCTTTCTTGACGTCATGTATAAATAAGTCATTTTATGTATAGCTTTAAAGCACAGCCTAGGGATAAGCTAGCTGATACATAATACAGATTGTTTGGATTGCCTTTTGCTTGATGGATATGTAGGATTGGATCAGAATTATTTTCGAGTTTTGTTCAGAGCGATCAGACTGGTGCACAGATCACTCAAATATGTATTAATTAATACAATACATTATATTGTGAAATTAGGTCAATTTTATTTCATTTTCCCATAATATATTTGGGGGGCACAGTCGGGATTAGCGTTGAATAACCGGGATTAGCGTTAAAGAAAAAATAGGAAAATTCAATGAAAAGGCGCCGTTAAGCATCTTAACATACAAAGAAAACGCCGAAAGAAAGTGCGGAACACACATTTCGAAACTAGGCCTCCATAGATTGAGCCGAAACAACGCGCGCAATCTTTTGCTTTCCCAATTTTCAAACGATTGCGCGTAAGTGTGTGGATGATATGACACGCCACGCTTACCCCCTGGGAAATCATGTGCATTAAACCGACAGTTTCTTTTGGCCTCAGCCACCCACTAGAAATTGTACACACGCGCAATCCTGTCACTACTGCTTCAACTATGTAATCGTAATTAAACTGTTTTCATTTATTTCGATTTAGGGGTGGTTTTAACCCTTTACGGGTACACTTGTGTTAAATCCACAGAGCTAAACACCTTTTTTCTACTTAGCTGGTAAGCAAAGTCTTGGCTATGAGGGATTAGATAGCGGTCTGGAACAGTGATAGCATTCAACCTAATATAGTCCCCGCATGGCCTCTAGTCATCGTTGCTCTTCCTTACCCTGTGTAACGGGCTGGACCAATTACTCGTTGACGGGCGGCAGATATCTAAGCTGAGCATATGTGTTGGAACTCCTGCTTTGTGATCTTCAGCTGCTCCGGCGAAAGTCGTCTGAGGCTCGCATGAACTAGCGGGCCACTGGTTCGTAAGCAGTGAACCACACGAAGCTTAACTCCTGTGACTGGGTTAGGCTTTGTGATGACTTCGTTCCCCTCAGCACACGATGTAAGTCTGCGCTTAGTGTACTCAGCTGCATACTGTTACGAGCCGATGCTACACCCATTAAAAAAAGTTTCGTAACTTTCTTTATTAATTTACCTTCTTTTACGTCGACCAGTAGGTCTAAATTCACAAGGAAGTCTGATTCAATTATGGGCTCCGTTTCACGAGCAACAAAAAAGGCCAGGTGAAAGTCCTACGGAGCCCCAAATCGAGTTGAATCAAACGCTGTCCATACGTGTGAATCTCCGTACCGTTGCTGCATAGAACAATCGTGTGGAGGGTGCCTCCTGTTTTTTCTGCTGTTGGTGGAACCGCTAAAACCTCTGCTCCAGTGTCAATTCATTCTCGATTAAACTCAACTGGGGGCCTCGGTAGGTTAGGGAGTAAGGCGTCTTGCTACCATCCCAGAGGTCTCGGGTTCCAATGCTAGCGGCCCCACGATCTTTTGCCTTTTCCACTTTCCCACCTACATAACTTTCCTTCTTATTTCTTCCCTCTTTACATTCCTGATTTCTCCTGTCATAGCCATCATTAGCCCTTCCCCGATCCACCAAAGCGCATATCATGGGCTAGTTGATGAGATTCAACTCGTTTCAAGAAGCATAACATTCTAGCGAGCTGATTCTCGATGTCACGATGTCAGAGTCGCGATAGTAATGGTTGGTTGTGGCTGTTCCCTCTTTCACTTTACTATCTTTCGACTAGAGCTGCTGTTCGACATTGCATTCTATACGAAAAAAATAGATTGTCATGACAGTATAAAAGCCCTTTCCTAAGCCTTTAGTCTTTCACATATAAAAAACTGCTCGACCTGCTTCCTCAACGCCGCTATTTCGTCCCGTACTTGAGTGAAAGGAGCTTCGAGTAAGGAACTAGCTGCAACCCCACTTAGCCACCGCCACCCCCCCCCCCCCTATCTTATCCACGATCTCTGCAAGCCTACACTGATAAAAAAATTCTTGGCTTAAGAGACTTTTTCTTGAACCAAGCAAATAATGTTTTGGATATAACGAAAACAAAATTGTCTTCGGACAAGCAATACTCAAAGTCTTGGTTTTATTGTCTTGGATGAAGACAAAAGTTGACTAGAAGTAAGAAAAAAAATTTCTTGGTTTGAGATACTCATTTTTTTAATTTAAGTAACTCAAGGTAATAAAGTAGTGAATTGCCTTAATAAATATTCTCGAATTAAAACTTCATCGTGTCTTCATACAAATTTTGTTTTGAATAACAAATACTTAGTTTCTTGAGTAAAGAATTAAACTAGTTGGGATGTGGGTTTGACCCCTTCGGTCCACACGATTAACTTCCCAGTATGATGAACGAAGATGGAATAAACTGACTTCTTACAAAATAGTTATACGTTTAGCACTATTGGAAAATTGGCTAGTAGTAGTTGTTTTGGAAAACAAAAAATACTACATAATAGTGCTTAAAAAGACGAAAATTATGAGTTTTGGACCATTGAAATCGATGAACAGGTTTTGCAGAAAAAATCAAAAACCATTAAAAATGGCCGTTTTTTGACATTTAATTATAGGGAGTGTAATTATCGTAGAGCCTTGTGTCAGGGCTTAAATTATGGCCACTGATGGTGCGAACGGCTAACAAAGACCTCGGAAAGTGGTGGCACCCGATTTGTCACTTAACGTTAAGACCCGAGAAAAGTCACTTCAGACGAACACCTAGCAGACCTGTTAGCAAGTCCTAATCCCACCTCCCCGTAGTGCCCCCTGGGGTACTTCTTCGGAAGGAGCTAACGGGAGACGGGCGAATGGCGAGCTCTCTGCGCCACAAAACAGAGTTTTAAGTCGGTTGGCTGAGGGTTAGCAACCCGCTCCCATAAAAAACACCATTGCTACGAATCGGCAAACAATGCCTCGGAACCGGATGGACAACACGACGACGACCTTTGCTTTCGAACAAGGACACGAATCGGATCATGGAATGTGAGAACACTGCTTGCTGAGGGACGGCTGGATGAAGTCCTCAACGAGATGAATCGATATAAAATCAAGATCATGGGACTTAGCGAGACCAGATGGCCCGATGCGGGGGAACATATCTGCCCAAACGGTGAGTCCTTCTTATATTCTGGCAGAAACGAAACTGAAAGCCGTAGGAGTGGCGTTGGCGTAATACTCACCAAGAAGCCAGGTCCAGCCTCATTAGCTGGTCACCAGTTTCTGAGAGGATTATTACCGTGCGCCTGCGTACCAGACTAAGAAATACTACGGTAGTCCAATGCTATGCTCCAACTGAAGACGCAGAAGATGACATCACATGTATGTGTATGTATATATAGATTTTCATGCTTAGCTGAAAAGTGTGCCTTCTGTGCTAGAAGAGTTAACTCTTGAATAGAAGCTCAGATTTACAGTGTAAACACCTTTTTAAGCTTTCAGCGGAAGCTTCTATGCATGTGCTTAGAGCTTTCTTGACGTCATGTATAAATAAGTCATTTTATGTATAGCTTTAAAGCACAGCCTAGGGATAAGCTAGCTGATACATAATACAGATTGTTTGGATTGCCTTTTGCTTGATGGATATGTAGGATTGGATCAGAATTATTTTCGAGTTTTGTTCAGAGCGATCAGACTGGTGCACAGATCACTCAAATATGTATTAATTAATACAATACATTATATTGTGAAATTAGGTCAATTTTATTTCATTTTCCCATAATATATTTGGGGGGCACAGTCGGGATTAGCGTTGAATAACCGGGATTAGCGTTAAAGAAAAAATAGGAAAATTCAATGAAAAGGTGCCGTTAAGCATCTTAACATACAAAGAAAACGCCGAAAGAAAGTGCGGAACACACATTTCGAAACTAGGCCTCCATAGATTGAGCCGAAACAACGCGCGCAATCTTTTGCTTTCCCAATTTTCAAACGATTGCGCGTAAGTGTGTGGATGATATGACACGCCACGCTTACCCCCTGGGAAATCATGTGCATTAAACCGACAGTTTCTTTTGGCCTCAGCCACCCACTAGAAATTGTACACACGCGCAATCCTGTCACTACTGCTTCAACTATGTAATCGTAATTAAACTGTTTTCATTTATTTCGATTTAGGGGTGGTTTTAACCCTTTACGGGTACACTTGTGTTAAATCCACAGAGCTAAACACCTTTTTTCTACTTAGCTGGTAAGCAAAGTCTTGGCTATGAGGGATTAGATAGCGGTCTGGAACAGTGATAGCATTCAACCTAATATAGTCCCCGCATGGCCTCTAGTCATCGTTGCTCTTCCTTACCCTGTGTAACGGGCTGGACCAATTACTCGTTGACGGGCGGCAGATATCTAAGCTGAGCATATGTGTTGGAACTCCTGCTTTGTGATCTTCAGCTGCTCCGGCGAAAGTCGTCTGAGGCTCGCATGAACTAGCGGGCCACTGGTTCGTAAGCAGTGAACCACACGAAGCTTAACTCCTGTGACTGGGTTAGGCTTTGTGATGACTTCGTTCCCCTCAGCACACGATGTAAGTCTGCGCTTAGTGTACTCAGCTGCATACTGTTACGAGCCGATGCTACACCCATTAAAAAAAGTTTCGTAACTTTCTTTATTAATTTACCTTCTTTTACGTCGACCAGTAGGTCTAAATTCACAAGGAAGTCTGATTCAATTATGGGCTCCGTTTCACGAGCAACAAAAAAGGCCAGGTGAAAGTCCTACGGAGCCCCAAATCGAGTTGAATCAAACGCTGTCCATACGTGTGAATCTCCGTACCGTTTGCTGCATAGAACAATCGTGTGGAGGGTGCCTCCTGTTTTTTCTGCTGTTGGTGGAACCGCTAAAACCTCTGCTCCAGTGTCAATTCATTCTCGATTAAACTCAACTGGGGGCCTCGGTAGGTTAGGGAGTAAGGCGTCTTGCTACCATCCCAGAGGTCTCGGGTTCCAATGCTAGCGGCCCCACGATCTTTTGCCTTTTCCACTTTCCCACCTACATAACTTTCCTTCTTATTTCTTCCCTCTTTACATTCCTGATTTCTCCTGTCATAGCCATCATTAGCCCTTCCCCGATCCACCAAAGCGCATATCATGGGCTAGTTGATGAGATTCAACTCGTTTCAAGAAGCATAACATTCTAGCGAGCTGATTCTCGATGTCACGATGTCAGAGTCGCGATAGTAATGGTTGGTTGTGGCTGTTCCCTCTTTCACTTTACTATCTTTCGACTAGAGCTGCTGTTCGACATTGCATTCTATACGAAAAAAATAGATTGTCATGACAGTATAAAAGCCCTTTCCTAAGCCTTTAGTCTTTCACATATAAAAAACTGCTCGACCTGCTTCCTCAACGCCGCTATTTCGTCCCGTACTTGAGTGAAAGGAGCTTCGAGTAAGGAACTAGCTGCAACCCCACTTAGCCACCGCCACCCCCCCCCCCCCCCTATCTTATCCACGATCTCTGCAAGCCTACACTGATAAAAAAATTCTTGGCTTAAGAGACTTTTTCTTGAACCAAGCAAATAATGTTTTGGATATAACGAAAACAAAATTGTCTTCGGACAAGCAATACTCAAAGTCTTGGTTTTATTGTCTTGGATGAAGACAAAAGTTGACTAGAAGTAAGAAAAAAAATTTCTTGGTTTGAGATACTCATTTTTTTAATTTAAGTAACTCAAGGTAATAAAGTAGTGAATTGCCTTAATAAATATTCTCGAATTAAAACTTCATCGTGTCTTCATACAAATTTTGTTTTGAATAACAAATACTTAGTTTCTTGAGTAAAGAATTAAACTAGTTGGGATGTGGGTTTGACCCCTTCGGTCCACACGATTAACTTCCCAGTATGATGAACGAAGATGGAATAAACTGACTTCTTACAAAATAGTTATACGTTTAGCACTATTGGAAAATTGGCTAGTAGTAGTTGTTTTGGAAAACAAAAAATACTACATAATAGTGCTTAAAAAGACGAAAATTATGAGTTTTGGACCATTGAAATCGATGAACAGGTTTTTGCAGAAAAAATCAAAAACCATTAAAAATGGCCGTTTTTTGACATTTAATTATAGGGAGTGTAATTATCGTAGAGCCTTGTGTCAGGGCTTAAATTATGGCCACTGATGGTGCGAACGGCTAACAAAGACCTCGGAAAGTGGTGGCACCCGATTTGTCACTTAACGTTAAGACCCGAGAAAAGTCACTTCAGACGAACACCTAGCAGACCTGTTAGCAAGTCCTAATCCCACCTCCCCGTAGTGCCCCCTGGGGTACTTCTTCGGAAGGAGCTAACGGGAGACGGGCGAATGGCGAGCTCTCTGCGCCACAAAACAGAGTTTTAAGTCGGTTGGGCTGAGGGTTAGCAACCCGCTCCCATAAAAAACACCATTGCTACGAATCGGCAAACAATGCCTCGGAACCGGATGGACAACACGACGACGACCTTTGCTTTTCGAACAAGGACACGAATCGGATCATGGAATGTGAGAACACTGCTTGCTGAGGGACGGCTGGATGAAGTCCTCAACGAGATGAATCGATATAAAATCAAGATCATGGGACTTAGCGAGACCAGATGGCCCGATGCGGGGGAACATATCTGCCCAAACGGTGAGTCCTTCTTATATTCTGGCAGAAACGAAACTGAAAGCCGTAGGAGTGGCGTTGGCGTAATACTCACCAAAGAAGCCAGGTCCAGCCTCATTAGCTGGTCACCAGTTTCTGAGAGGATTATTACCGTGCGCCTGCGTACCAGACTAAGAAATACTACGGTAGTCCAATGCTATGCTCCAACTGAAGACGCAGAAGATGACATCAAGGACGAGTTCTATATGCGACTGAATGAGGTTTTTCACTCTATTCCAAGGGGAGACATCATTGTTTTAATGGGTGACTTAAACGCACAGATCGGCCGTGACAACACCGGCCTTGAACACACAATTGGAAACCAAGGCCTAAGCCAAGTTACCAATAACAATGGTGAGCTTTTCGTTGACTTTTATAGTTCCCACCAACTCATGGTAGGTGGAACTTACTTTTGTCACAAGAAGATAGAACAGGCGGCATACAATGGTGTTTGTTAGACCGCCTTAAGGATCTCGACTACGCAGATGATATCTGTTTGCTGGCCCACAGACACCAGGACCTCAAAAACATGATTAACAATTTGGCAACAGAAAGTAGTCCAGCAGGCTTAACGCTAAATCCAACTAAAACTAAAGAAATGCGGATAAATGCAAACACCATTGAACGGACTGCGCTGAATAACCGTGACGTGGAGCTGGTCGATAAATTCTGCTACCTCGGTAGTATTATTACCGAAAATGGCGGTGCAGAAGAAGATGTCAGTTCCAGAATAAATAAAGCACGAGGCGCATATGCATGCCTGTTCCGCATATGGAGATCAACGGAGATCTCAACTAACACCAAATTGCGGCTGTTCAACTCCAACGTTAAGGCAGTTCTTTTGTACGGTTGCGAAACATGGAAAGTCACCCAATTCATCACAGGGCGCCTACAAGTCTTCGTCAACAGATGCCTTCGTCGTATCCTAAAAATCCGCTGGCAAGATAGAATTTCAAACGAAGAACTATGGCGCCGTGCCGGCCAAGAAAGGATAGACGACCAAATCAGGCGAAGGAAATGGAATTGGGTTGGCCACACCTTGCGACGCGAAAACGAAAATCTAGCCAAACAGGCCCTTGACTGGAATCCGCAAGGTTCCCGTCGAGTAGGAAGACCTAGAACAACTTGGAGGAGAACCCTACTAGAAGAAGCCGCAACAACTGGGAGATCCTGGTCGGAGCTAAGAGCTGTCGCGCAAAACAGAGTCCGCTGGAGGGCAACTGTTTCCGCCCTATGTCCCATGACGGGTTTAAGGAGCGTAAAGTAAGTTTACTTGTTAGATTAACTCCATTTCTACTAATTTAAGCTAGCTGGGAGGTGTTTTACGTTAAGATCCTTACCATATCAAAGAAGATATAACAAGAAAAATCAAAGATTATCCAGAAATGTTATTGAGAGGATCTTTTTGAGCGTTTGTGACGTCACTGTAAAAAGCTTCAATCCTTCTAGTGGAAGAATAGTCCAGGAAGAATAGCAAAAAAGTTGAAATAAATCTACCCTGCGATTTCTTGACGCTATAATTGAGAGAAAAATCGTCGGAATTCAATGAATGTGTTTTGGATAAAATTGGTCCAGGGAAGCAGGTGGTAAAAAACCAATAATTGTAGCGAAAACACGTTTTTCCACGTTTTGGGTACGAAAAAAATGTTGTTTTGGAAAACAAAAAATACTACGTAATAGTGCTTAAAAAGACGAAAATTATGAGTTTTGGACCATTGAAATCGATGAACAGGTTTTTGCAGAAAAAATCAAAAACCATTAAAAATTGCCACTTTTTGACATTTAATTATAGGGAGTGTAACTCGTAGAACCATGTGTCAGGGCTTTCAACTCATCGTAGAACCATGTGTCAGGGCTTTAATTGTGGCCACTGATGGTGCCTACCTACAATAAAAAATTCATGGAGAAATAATGGTAACTTTTGGAGTAAATCTCAAAAATGTAAAAACACCTGTTTCACAAAAAAAGGTTGAACAAGGCCCACAATGGTCCTAGAAATTTTTTGATTGACCATTTGGCTCGCAAAGGGTTGCTCTACAACCCCATTTTCATGAAATGTATATAAGGTTTGATTTAACACCTTAAAAACCCGTTTGAAAACCACCCTTTTTCCAATTTTTTGCATTAAAAGCTCTTCTTTTGAGTTTTCTTTGTAAGCTTTTTCTTAAAAACAAAATAAAAAATGCGATTTTTCAATACTATAATTAAGAGAAAAATCGTAGGAATTATATGAATATATTCCAAATAAAATTGGACTTGTAGAACAAGTGAAAAACAAACTAATAAAACTGTCGAAGAACGATTTTCACGAAAAAGCTCAAAAGTAAAGTTTTTAATTAAAAAAACTGGAAAAAAGAAATCGCAGGGTAGATTTATTTCAACTTTTAAATCTTTTTCCGCTATCTCTCCTGGACTGGACGGACGCTTCTTTATCTAATGAATAAATTGTATTTGTTATTGAAAATGTTTGATGATAAGTGTGCAAAGTAAAAATGTTAAGCAATTTTAAAAATTCTGAAGTTTGAATATAAAATCTTCTAATGAGGTATTGCCTTACATTTAATTCCAGCTTACGACTTAATTCACCGAAAACCATTAGCTTATCCCATAATTAAAAGGAACTCCACTTCTTGCTAGATTAATTCATTGCTCAATCTTAAATTTCCCAATCTTACTTTGTGATATTTACTTAAGTGAATGCCTATAAAAACATTTTAATTTCATGACTCCAACGGAAACTCCTCATTAACCGTGTCTCCGCGTTAATGTTGTTTACCGAAATTAAGCCGATATCGATCTCTCCCTCTTATGTCATCGCTTCATTAGCAGGTTTTTATTACATTTACAGACAGAAATTGTAGGATATCACAGATGGCATTTATCCCCCTCCCGCCCGCCCGCCGGCCGGCGCACCAAACAGATTGAAGGATATCAATTTGTTGATAGGCTCTCTGTATTGTGTGTCCTGATATGGCTGTGTGGCGGCAACAATCGCTTCCTCAAAACATGTAAGAAAGGATATAAATATAATAACAGGCATCAGGTCAGACAGTCGGGGAATAATTATAAGGAAAATGACAGAAAATGATTTCGACTTCATTACATGGAGGACTGATGTAAGAGGGTTACTTTGGGCAGTTTTTATGAAGAACCAAATTGAGGGTTAATGCTTACTATACATAAACAATGATTAATACATCGCCCCCTACAAGTGCCATTTGTCGCCGGTCTGTGATTAAAGGAAATTAGGGTAACAAGCGAAGCATTCATAGCCAATGGTGGGGGGGGGGTCATAAACAGGAATTTGTTACAAATTCTTATTGGCTATGGCATCAGGGATGGGGAGACGAAAGTAATATTCTCTGAACTCAGCTGGTTTTTTCTTTTCCTTAAGCTTTACTTTAAAAAAAATTGTAGTCAATAAAATAAAATACGTTTCTAACTTTCGTCCTTCTTGAACATTCCGCCCATAGTCGAGAGACTCTGTGTATATCCTTCCCTAGAACGAGCCAAGGAGGGAAAAAAATTATTTCAAACTTTCAATTGACGCAGAGAAGAAGGTACGTAAGGTATTATAGGCCACACTTTTCTCTGTCGTACGATGAATTCCAGGATCCTGTTCCCTATGATCCGCAAGGAGAACTTCTCGTCCTGCAACATTCTACATAAAGGGAAAACGAGTGGTAAAATTGTCACGTGCAACGCAAACATGAAAATTGGAGAAGAAATGGCACCCACCAACAACGCCAGCAGCAGCAACAACAACAACAACAACAAAAAAGGATTCCAAACTCGACTCAGCAGAAGGTAAATTGGCTTCGCGTGTCCTGAAATATTTTTAGACAAAATTTGCGTTTTTATTTCTGTTATAGGACGATAAAAAAAGGATTTTTTCCCTACGAAAATGAGCTGAAGGCATATCGGGGCTGTATAAAAACTCCACTAAATAAAAATTGACAACGCTTTTTTCCTCCACAAGTTTTTCTTGTTCTTTTGTGTATTTGTATTTGTGTATTTGTATATTATATCCTTCTGCTTATTTTATTTTTTCTTCATCATTTCAGATTTTCGTTGTGCGTTTTTTTTTATTGTGTTTTCATGAATTTTCATTGGTCATTTCCAGCGCATAGATGAGGTTTAGATTTGGCTCAAGTACGTGATGGGATTATAGCCGGTGTAAGGAGGGAAATTTAATATATAGTAAATATTTTTTGATATTCTTCCATTTTATTTCAGCGCAATCTGATTTGCTATAAAGTTTAACGTTTTTTTGATTGAAAGTTATTGGTAAGTATTTTGGGTAAAATTACAGCATATGGAAGAGTTTTATGGTAACATGAAATTAGGTGATTCAAGAGCACTAAAATAGAAAATTATAACAAATTGGGTTCAGGGAGAAAGGTGGAGAGTGAACAAAACTAGAGCAGGATTTTTATTCAAAGCAACTTAGAAGGGATGGGAAGTGATATTAGATGGAATGGTTGAAGGAGTTACGTAAAGCTGAAAGTCGGTTGAGCTCAATATACATTTTATTTTTGTGAGTTGGAACGCTTGCTTTTATGTTTTTAAAATTTGGATTGAGCTTTCTAGATCGATGACTTTTAGATGTTATGTGATCGAGCAACAATCAATGTTTTTTAGCATCCCGAATTTCATAGGCTTTAATCTCCTCCCAGATTTTGCCGTTCCTTACCTTCTGCGTCGGTAATTTTCATTAAGAAGAAAGACATTCTTTCAATACGTACCATATCATTTAACGGCAATTAAAAAAAGTTCCCACGCTCAACCGACAGAGTACCTACTGTCGTTGTACCTACTTAACAATTGGTCGCCCTATTACATGGTATGAATGGTGATCAATGAAGTGCTTATGAGAATTTTGAATCGGAGAATCGGCAAATAAACTTATATTATATTAATGGATGTGTCTGGATGAAGGAAGGTAGGCACTTCTCTCTTTGCTATTTCCTAACAATCGTTCCATTTGCATTTTCTTCTTAGACTTCGGAACACGATCTGTACGTATTAAAACGTTGCCCGCGATCTCAAAATTATTTGGCACATACACATATTTCTGCACCGACTATTGGGGCTGTATTGGCGACAGGCTTTTCATATGTGTACGAAGCCGAGTTAGTTAAATGCTAACTTTCTTATTGACGAGGGTATTTATGGGCATAATGTACCCGTGCTGATCTCACACCAAACCTCATGTGTTGTGAAAGGAATTTGCGTGAGTGTCACCTTTTTGTGCGCTCGCCAGATGTGGAAAATCGAAGGTGATTTTGTCAACGTTGGCGACCGCTAATGAGCGAGATAAGAGGTCTACGACAACGTTTTGTTTATCAGTTTTGTTAGAGGTGAGAGAAAAGCTCTTCTTCGGACCTACTAGCGATAAGTATATCGCCTAGGTAGATATAAGTGAAGTCTTGTGACTAGTTGATTCATAAACTTTCTTGTTTATTCATAAATCTCTTAAATGGCTGCTTCTTGGCCGATTGACTGGAACCTGCAAACGCGCAAGGGGGAGTACATTGTTTCGCCGCACTACCATACATGGTCCCCAATTTCATGGCTGTTGAAGCCCCTGTTGTGGTTTGTTGCGGTCCGCTGGTTCCCGCCGCTAAAGCGCCTAGTGGTACTACCGGAGACCGACTTCATCGACGTGGACCTCTTGATTGCCTCACTGCCCCAGGTGCTGACGCTACCCTTCCCCAAACCCGAGAGACTTCAACGTTTCACGTTGGAGAGACTGCAAGGTCCGCTCTAGGGGCGACGATGTTTGGACCTCTGATACCTGACCCAGGGTGTGCTGAGATGTGAACTCTCAAACTTTAGCCGCCAGGCTCCACAGACTAGACCAAGGATGCAGCGAGCACCACCTGGAAGCCTTTGGGAAAACGCCGCTCCTTAAGACTTCTGATGAGTGCCTCGCTATCGCCGAGGCTATCCCGGCCAGACTCTATAAGCCTCTCAGCAAGGGCTTCCTGTCCTGTGGTTCATAAGCCATAAGCTATTGCTCAAGGCGGTTTCTCGTCCACAATCCATATCGATCGACCTACATAGCTGGACTCAAGACTCTATTTAGACTGAACTGGGCCTCAGCTTGGTAAAACCAGACGGCCGGGTCGCTCTGATGGAACTCGGGTAGATTGAACCTGGCCGTTTAGACCATGTCCACTTCCACCCGACCACCCCGTCGACCCGGCCGCCCCTCTTCCAGACTGGCCAACGACTAGTCCAGGTCTATAACGAAAGAGTGGTCTAGATAACTCTGTTCTTCCATTTTTTCTTTAGTTATTCTATGATAATTAATTTCCCTATGACAATATTTTGTTAATCCTAAACAAAAAGGAATGGTATCACCAACTGGTAAGAGGAGGAGACCGGATTTTGTTTATTTCCGAAGTCAGGATGTTGCTGTAGTATAGGATGGAAGCTGCTTGAGTAATTCGGTTGTCATGGAATATTTTTTATGCTAACTTTTTACTCTAGCCTGTACAGCACTCAGTCTTAGAACTATAGGGGGTACAAAGTTGTTCAGAACATCTGAACTTTCTTCTTCTCCTTTGATGGCTCTACAGTCTAATTCGAGCCTTGGCCTCCATTAGCTTCTTCCTCCAGACGTCTCTCTGCCCGAAGCTTGCCTCCAGTTTCTTGCATTGAGCAGTTTTGCTGCATCAGCCTTAACATTATCTTCCAACCTTGACCGTGGCTTGCCAACTGGTCTTTTGCCATCCGTTGGTAGATACATCTGAACTTTATTCCAGCCATAGAAAGGTTGGCCCACTACAACTTTCAGCTTTTGAATAGGTTATTGGCCTAAATAGCGTATCTCCAAAGAAGTGGTGATATTAAATGTTTCCGCACACCTTATACCCAAACGTTGATGTATTTGAAGGTATTTAACCCTTAAACATGGGTTTCATAAAACAACCTTCCCCTTGAAACAGAAAACCTTAAAGAAAAATCTCTTAAAAGCAAGACCAAGATATAAAAAAAATGCGAAAGATTTTATTTTCCCACCACTGTCCATTTGGCATTACATTACAAACCACTAGGGATTTGTCTCGTATGTATGCAATGGTGGAGGGTAATGGGTTGGGGTGGAGATTGCTAGGGCATAGGATACAGTGTGCAAATAGTAATTCCTGTACAAGCATACATCTGACATACATAATGTAAGTTTGGTGTTGTATTTCTTTACTCTGACGTTTCTCCCCAGAGGAACTTTCGACAGTCGTCGCATCCCTTTCCACCCCCAACTTGGAACGTCTGCTCTTCTCGTTGGGCTTACTAAACTCGCACAGCCACCCCCGAGAAACCTCTTTCTGATGTAGTACTGAAGGTGTCTGGTATATATCCTTATGACGATCCTTGGAAAATAAAGTGACGACACAGCAGCACTTAAATTTTTCTTCTCCGGCTGGTTTGATTGCAAGAAAGTTTTTCTCACGAGACTAATTCATGACAAGTTAAATAAGAATTTTTTTATTGGTTATTTTTTTAAGGATTTTTTATACAGTTTTTTTCGCAGGTTAAATTCGTGTGTTTAAGTAATGTTAAATGGGTGTCACAAGGTGGGAAGTCCAAATATGGGGGTTTGTTCTTCGATAGTTAAGTGGGTATTGCACTTTTTCCATGACTAGAAGCTGTCAAGGTCGATTTTAGGTGTTTTTTTGGGTTAAGAAGAGACTTAGTTGCTATATACTTGTCTACTTGGGAGATGTTATTAGTTCCTTTTGTCTAATATAGCATAATCATTGTGGGTGTGGAGCACGCGTACAGGTAACCGTCAAAATGTACAAAGTTAATCGGTTAATTGAATTACCAGCTGTCTGTTGAGTTATATATGGTTTCAAATTCTTTGAACCCTGTGTGGATTGCCGTATAAGGCCCACACAAAGGATCTAATGCCTTGTCTCATTCGTGCCTCGTCAGTCAGGTATGCAACATTTGGCCCCCTTGAGGAAATATTAATTCCTCCTCGATTTCGAGTGAAAAAGGAATGCCGAAAAATTTGATAATTTCGACGTGGAGAATTATTGCGCCGGTATCGAATACATTATATTTTTAAATGCGAGTGTCGTTTTACTAATACGGTCTCCTAACTGAATACTAATTACGACCAATGCTGCTTAACTTCTGTGATCGAACCAGAACTGGGCCTGTACTCCCGAAGACGAAACGAAAACGAAATCTTTTTCTCGTTTTCGTCTAAACAAACTATGACATATTTGTAATCGTCTTCGTTCTGATGTTAGTGCTTGTTGTGTGTCAGCGGTTTTGAGGTTAAAATGTAAGTTGAGATTGTTAATTATTTTGATAGCTTTAATTTATTTTGCATACTAGGTCAAAAATTACAGGAGTAGCGAATATATTCTCGTCTCGTCTGGTTATTTTGTTTCTTTTTTTTATCGTCTCCTTTCCGGAGTACAGGTCCTGGTCTATTGAGTATGGAAAAAGATACCCTTCTAAAATAATTGCCTGGAATATGACGTAATGCATACAACAAAAACTAAAGCTTTGTATGAGTTAGACTAAACCTTAATGCCCCGGCACGTTTCATGTATAGTTCGTGCTTGAAATTGTTTTTGGTTTTGCGCTAGAAGTCAGGAATGCAAAAGCCCACTGGATTGGCATTCCACTACTCCAGTTGATTTCTATCTTTTGAGCAGATTTTACGCTCAACTTCAGCTGGTGACCATTTGGGCGAACTGAGGTATGTTTTAGCTCAGTAGAATATATGGAAATTGTATGCGAACTGAGGTTAATTTTAGCAATATGGTAAAACATACCGGGCATTGGAATGAATATAGGTTCACCCTAACAGCTTACAACAAGGAGTTGAGACGTTCCAAAAGGATTACCTGGAGGAAGCACTGTGAGAGCCTTCAGACTCTACCAGTGGCGACTAGACTCCAAAAGCTACTTTCCAAAGACTTCTTCAACGCAGTGGGCCTTCTCAAAAAGAAGCATGGCTCCTACACCTCTAACCAAGAACAAACCTTGAGGCACCTACTCAGAGAGAACTTTCCAAGGTCAATCCTCTAGACCGCTCATCCATTGGATGCTGGGTGTAGTCATAAATAGGACCATCCCAGACCGTTATTCCCGGAGTCTTTCTGGGAACATCTTCGACCGTGGCAAGGTTAAATGGGCAGTGGCCTCTTTTCAACCCTATTAGTCCCCGGGAGGAGATGGAACTTTTCCGGCACTTCTTCAGATCTGATTCTCGACAACCTGGTCTTCCTCTTTAGAGCCAGCTTCAACTGGAGATACATTCCAACCATCTGGAACAAAGTGGTGGTAGTTTTTATCCCGTAACAGGGCAACATACCCCTGGAGCTGCCTAAATCGTACAGACCTATCAGCCTTTGAAAACGATGGAAAGGCTGCTAGACCTTCATATTAGATGCAAGCTGGAGCTCTGCCTTCCTCTACATAGCTCCTAGTTCACTTACTCGAAGGGCAAATCAACAGAGGTTGCTCAAAACCAACTGGTCAGTAAAATCGAAAAAGCCTTCCTCGCTAAAGAAACTGCTTTATGTGCGTTCCTTGATATCGAAGGTGCTTTCGACAACCCTGGCTATGATACTATCTCTAGAGCACTGGCTCTCAGAAACCTGGATCCTCACACGATTGAGTGCATAAATGTCATGTATGTAGATCGCGAAATTTCTTCTACCCTAGGTGTCTCCGCCATTAGTGTTAAAGCTATTAAGGGCTGCCCTCAAGGTGGAGTCTTATCCCGCTAGTTCTGGTCACTAGTTGTGGATGAACTTTTGACCAAACTATATAAATCTGGTTTCGATGTCATCGGTTATGCAGATGAAATTGCCATCATTGTCTCTGGGAAGTTTGACTTGACCATTACAGAGGTCATAAGAATAGCTATCCGAGAAGTTCAAAGATGATGTACCACGGAGGGCCGGTCGATCAACCAAAATAAGGCTGTCCTGGTGCCTTTCTTCAAACGCTACAAAGTGGACCTAGGTCCTATTTGTATCCAGGGTGCCACAGTTGAATACTCAGACGAAGTCAAATATTTTTTTTTTTTTTTTTTTTTTTTTTTATGTGAAAGACTAGAGTCTCAGGAAAGGTCCTTTATACTGTCGACAATCTATTTTCTTCGTATAGAGTGCAATGTCGAACAGCAGCTCTAGTCGGGGAAGGAAGGAACTGCCACAACCTACCCCCGATATTTTTAGTCCACCGACTTCCAACCATTACTACTGCGACTTTGACATCGGGGCATCGAGAAACAACTCGTTGGAGTGTTATGCCTCCTGAAACGAGTACAATCTCATCAACCAACCGATGACATGCGCTTTTGGTGGAGCGGGGAAGGGCGAAGGAAGGTTCTGACAGGAGGAATCAGGAATGTAAAGAGGGAAGAAGAAAGAAGGAAAGTTATGTAGGTGGGAAAGTGGAAAAGGCGAAGGACCGTGGGGCTCTGCCGGGAATCGAACCCGGGACCTCTGGGATAGTAGCCAGACGCCTTACTCTCTAGGCTACCGAGACCCCCAATTTGGGAGTAAAGTTAGGCAAAAGACTAAACTACAACGCTCAACTTGACTACGTCATCAGCAAATCCATATGGGCTGATGCGCCATATGGGCCTGCAAAAGGCCTTTGGGTAAGACATGGGGTCTTACACCCCAATGATGTACTGAATGTACAATATCATTGTTAAACCTGTGGTCATTTATGCCGCTATAGTTTGGTGGCCCAAGACTAAACAGGTTACGTCGATCCTCAAGATCCTTATCTAACCATGCCAAGGTGGTTAATGGAGCGCCGCCCCAAACGATGGAGTTATATTCGAGAAGAGGCCGAATGTAGTATTTATAAATAACAGCACGGGCCGATGCCTGGAGGAGGAACGTGCACCTCTTAAGAAATCCAATTCAGTTCACCAATTTGCTCAAACTTGCGCATTTCGGCCGGCGAAGCTGGGGTATCATAGCCGGCGCTTAATGTGGGTAAGGTGGGTAGCAGTACCCACTTGGAAAATTCTGCGTAGGTAAAATACCCACCCGGAATTTAAAAATAAATTAATGTGTCACATGAAGAATGCCTGCGGTTCCGGCCATTCAGATTCGCCAAATCTCACACAATAAAAGAAAACGTGCTCTGCATTATCTTGGATACCTAGTCATACCAATCATAGCGCTGAGCTATCGTGCCCGAAGCGATGGAGGTATTTTCAATAACCTCCATTTCCACTCAAGACCTGCGTGAGGTCGTAACTCACTTCCTCATTCTCCCTCGTAACCCATCTATCTACGTCGCACTGACTTTGTTTCCCCTCTCATATATTCTGAATCATAGAGACGAATGCCTTCTCCCGCCAGCGGCTCTATGTATGCGCAACACGCGCGAAGCACGCTTAAGCTGGAGACAGATACATGCGTACGTTGGTGTTTGCGGTGATTGATTTAATAGAAATGCTTACATTCAAATGAATGCAAACTGACATATAGTTACGTAAAAGGAACGCACACAACGCAAAATCAGGTCTACTTGCAACTTTTCTTCATTGCCGTATTCACCATAGTCTCAAACACAAGCCACACGACAGACACATGCATTGGTCGCTTAGATTTTTCGGTTATTTGTAAAAGGCTAGACGGAACCCAAGCACACAATTGTCTGGTAGCAAAAATTCGCCGCATACACCGCAGGCACTGCACGCACGCACGTATCTGTTTCCAGCGTTAGTCTACACGCGACCCTCCATTTTCTGCTGTTAGCTTTCTTTCTTACTGCTGCCCTTACAGGCACTGGGTAAAGCTAGACTTAGCTAATCACTCTCGCCAACAGGAGGCGACGGATTGGTTTGGGCCATCACGTTGGGCAGTATTTTCGGGAATGCTGCACAAAGCTTTATCCGCCATGCCCTCCAATTGTGTTTTAAAATTAAGCCTTTGGCGATCATCACTCCCAGGCACCTTAAGGCGAGCTGTGAGTGAATGTTATGTTCCCATACCTTGATTCTTACGGTTACTTGTTTTGCCAGGCTGCTGATCAGCGCAGTTACAGCTTTGTGCTGAGCAAACGGCAGACCAGCGCTTTGAGGCCACGCTTTAATACCTCAGATAGCTTCATTCGCACCCAGCTCGATTTCATCGAGACGTAGCCTCAACACATCATGATACATTGTGATACACCGGAGAGGCCTTGGAACACCACATGTTGTTCTCTAACACATTCGGCCCATCTTCCAATTCACGACGAAGTGACCTACCTTCTTTCCTTTTTAGGAAAGGTTGTTACCACATAACAGTTTCTGAGAAAGGTGTGTGTTTGTCTGACTACCCACCCGGGCCCAACACGATCCGTCGGCAATGCGGGGTATAAATGTATTTCAGATATTGCCCTATTTTATTTAAAATAAGGTGTGCATAGTTGGGCCATTATGAAAAACTGATGTGGTATATCTCACTTTAGTATCGCTGATTTTTTTTGAGCGGTGTTCATGAGGAAATTCTTTTGGCATGCCCCCTCATTTGCTACATGGGGTTCTCATTCGACAGGGAAATCCCCCTTTTGGCATGACGATGAGGCAAACACCCCTTTTAAATGGTAGCCTGGTGGGGTTTAAGGAGCTTACGCTATACAATTATAAGGTCTTAATAGTTTTAATAAAATATTTAGTTTTCGTATGAAAACTATGCTTGTGTGCGGCCCTTCGTCACCAGCAACCCAGATAGCCCTCCAACGTTTTGGGTTATCAGGTGTACTTGAAATATTTAGGGTGTTGATTTCTCCACCCAAAGCACAAGTGAGTGTGCACTTTTCCTTCCATCCCCACGCGCTCCGACGCCCCTGGTTTTTAGTAAAAACGAAGTATTCGCATTTCGAAATGTTGGTCTAATCTCTAGTTTATCCTTTGATTACTGGAAAAGCTAACAGAAGTTAATACAATTAATTACCCATTATGTTTCTTTTCTCGCCAAAACAAGAACTCAATTTATTTTTATTATTTTTATTGATTAAAATACATTTCTCCATGTTGCGGGATTGTAGCCATAACGAAAATACCCCTCAACACGTCTCGGAAAGCCCCTCATTCTACCGCCATAAATGCCCCAAAAATTCGAATAATTCCTACCTGGTACTAATGTCTGAATTAGTATCGTCTATAAATGCTCCTCCACTCTCACCCTAACCAAGCCAAATATTTTAGTAATAAATTGCTTGAGCCATTCCACGACACGCTGGTATCATATTTAGCGCTGTTTTGCCTGTAACTTTTACCGCTCATGCGATACCCATAACCACTTGAAATATAGCCGAGTTTTTTAGCAACAAGTTATCAATAACTTGTGACAGCTTGTCGATATTGTCGTTGTCTATAAATATTACAAGCGAACACAACAATAACAATAACAAACAAAACACACAGAAAAAAACACCATTCGGAAGGAAATTCGATAAATGAATGTCAAGAAGCGTGATTCTATTTTCGAATGGAAGAAGATATATCGAAAAATGTCCTTTTGGCTTCGAGTTTATTTTGGGAATGTTTAAATTTAAATTTCGGTGAAAATTCGTTGTGTTGCAGCTCATTACATGAAAGAGAGCAGAAAGCAATCCTTTTCAAAATGTTACACAATAAATGCAAAAGTTTCACCGTCGAATGTCCTGGACAGCAACATGCCCGAAGTTTCACTATTCTCATTCGTTTCCTTACGAAAATACCTCGAAAAGGATTGAAGAGTTGTGTACCTGGACTTTGTTTTTACGCTGAACCTGGAAGTTGAGATTAAATTTCAACAAGGACGAAATTTTAGGATACGGGCAGTCTATTGAACGCTGCTGCTCAGGTCACTACAATACCTAAAATATTTTAAGGATATAGTGTCGCTAGTTTGTTTCGGCTGTGCCTGGCTGCAGGAATGTCCTTCAATTCTCTGCACCATCGGAGAGTGTTCGGGTGGAGGACGGAGGTGGCCAGGAACTTCGTATTTAATTAAAGCAACTGAAATCCTTATTAAGATCGGCAGCTGAACTTTCTCTCACGAGATTTTGTAATGAATTTGAATTTTCATATTTTAATTAGGGCTAGTCTTAATCGTATTAGAGTAGACGGCTACGACGACGACAGACAGACAGACCTGCGACAGTCTGGGCAAATTTATTGTTTAGAATATTTTGTGGTATATTTTGCTTTTGAGAGTGATGGGCGAGAGTTTTGGGGTTTATCTGAAGTGTGAATGGAGTATTAATTTAATTTTGACAGAATAGTGCATTAGCCGGGGCATTGATTTATATATCGCGAGTTTAGGCTGGGGTTAAAGTAGAAGTATCTAGTCTAGTCTACTTTTGTCAGACAGAACCGTGCACTTTTAACATATGGCGAGCTAGATTCATCACTAGCAGGACTCGTAATCTTCGTGTTCGGAGCACAAAGTGAATCGCGCCACTCAGCGAAGACTATTGGAACAGCATATCCCAGGTGCTTCTTTTTGAAATTTTAAAGCATGACAATAGTGGCACAATATATTAATTAGGACGGAGCAATCACAATATTGGTTGTGTGTATGCTGCAAAAATGATATTTATTGTAATTGAATGCTTCCATCTTAAAATCGGACTATTCTTAAAACTTGAAAGGCAACAGTCCATGGACATTGTCATTAACTAATGCCAAACGTGAATAAAAAGATTCATCTTTGGCGGGATAAACCATATAATTCCGCCCTAAAGCATTCGTCGAGAAGAAATTCGTGTGCTCTTCAACTGGTGTTTCTTGTTTGCGACGTTGTAATGTTTTGAAGCTTGATTCCAAGTGTAATATCGTGCCATTTCAGAGTTTCATCAGCTTCGCACATCGCGAAGAAACTTATCGACGTGGTAGATGGTGGTCGTTCAGCCCATCCCGAAGCATTATCCGATGTAAAATACACACCTTGGCCATTTTCGAGATTAACTACCAAATGAACCACAGTCGGAAACTTTTTATGAATGAAAATTTAAAAAAATCGTCATATCGCTTCATTATTGCTAACATAACGTCGCCATGAAAGAAGGTGGCTATGAATCCTGCGTTTGAGCTCTTAGATGTTGTAGAAGTTCGGAAACACTTACTGCGAGAGATTATTGCTTAGTCGAATTGTTCCATTTACTAACGAATTGCTATCTCGTCGAGTGCGCGAAAAGATGGACTGCAGGTGGTGGGAGTGGCACAAGTGGGCTAACGTGGGGTTGCGGGTTTAAGATTGCCCTAGACGAAAGAGAGAGTTTATCTCGGAGGAATGGTCATTATGGAAGTAGCGGTAAAATGTTGTCCCTGCTGCTACATTCCCACGGCGGGTGAAGGGTTCGATGAGGGAGCAATCGGTGTCGTCATCGATTAATTTAAGGGCCATTTTTTGCACCTTGTCTAACCATGCCAAAGTTGTTATCGAAGAGCCGCCCGAAACGAGGGAGTTGTATTCGAGAAGAGGCCGAATGTAGGATTTATAAATAACAGCACGGGTCGATGGCTGGAGAAGGAACTTGCACCTTTTAAGAAATCCCAAGCTTAGGGATGCCAAACTGGATTACATCAGGCTCAGAATCGGGACAAGTGGGGAGAACAGTTGCGAGAGGCCAGGAACAGATCTCGGTTGTAAATCCGTCAAAGAAGAAGCACTGGTATGCTTGTTTGACGAATTGGAATATGTGGTCATTCTATCGCAAGTCCTTGGCTAATGTAAGCCTAAGATGTGTACGAAGGGTCGGCCATTAGTTCAACTTCACCCACTGTCACTGATGGAGAGGTGTTGTACTTTTTTGCAAATAAGACAGTGCTTGGTTTTGGTCGGGTTGAATTCGACACTATCAACAGCCTTGGAAATATCTACAGATCGCTAGTGGATCTTTTTTGTCAACCAGACTAGATGAACCAAATTGATGCAAACTTCGGTTGAGGTTTTCTGTAAGGCAAACTAAAAGATCGCTAGTGGATCTTTTTTGTCGGAAGCCGTACTATTTGTCATTGATAAGTAGGTTGGATTGGAGTTAGTTGGAGGGCCTGCTTGAGTCACCTTTTTTAGGTATGGGATGAACACATGCAAGTTTCCGAGAGTCTGGATAAACTCCGGAGAAGTAAGATAGGGCAAAAAGTTTGCGCTGTGCTTTAGCGTCTATTTGAGTAAATCAGCCATTTTACGTTGTGAACATTGAAATCACCCGCAACGAGAAGTATGGTACTTGGCTTTGGGAGATGATTGTAATCCATAGATAGTTAAAATCTGAAGACGTGCTTGAATATATTTTATAATAAGCCACATCATCCCTAACATAGATGGCAATGCCCCTATGGGGGGAGAGACTGTGCACTAAAGTGTACCTCGAGACCTGGTAATGACCTAAGTCAGTATCCGGTGATATTTGGGTTTCACAAAGTGCGAAGATTGACGGGTTGGAATTATTTAAATGGCACTCAAGAAAAGAGAAATTCGTATGAAGTCCACGAATGTTACAGAAGGCAATAACAAAGCGTGACTTGTAACGAGACTTCGGTTGCGTGGACTCAGTCGCCACATTCTAAGGGATTTTGCCCGGCATTACATTTGCCGCAATCATCAGAGTCAATAAAATTTGCCCTCGTCAAAGTGTTATGCCATTTGAGAGGGGAAAATTTCATCAACCGACAGATTTTGGCAGCGACACTTGCAGGTCCGAGAATCGAGAGAGGGTAGGGAGCAAGGGTACTTACTTGTGCTGTTCGTCGGTCGGTCGCGAGTCTTGTCTATTAAAGGGCGTGAAGCCTTGCCGTTTGTGGCGAGACAGCGGAGATCTGAAAGAGAAAAAACGCTGCTAACAGAGGTGTAAAGTATATACTACGCTAATCAAGCCCGTTTTGATGTTTGGATCAAAAGCATGGACTTTGAAAGTGGCTGATGAAACTCTTCTAGACTAGGATAGGAAACTTCTACGCACAATATTTGGTGGCGTCTGCGAAAACGGTCAATGGAGAAGGTGATATAATCATGAATTATACCAAATGTACCTACGGGGGACCCGAAATTGTGTAAAGTAGATATAAAATTAGGTAGACTACAATGGGTGGCACACATACAAAGGCCTGAAGATAGCGACCCTGCTAAAATAGCGATAAATCGAATGCCTGATGGAAAGCGAAATGCAGGTCGGCTAAAGAGGCGAGCTAGGCGTACGTAATTTTTTTTCCTTTGTATTACTAGTCCGTCATCAAAGATTATCTATTACAATAAGATGTGACACTCTCGACGTTTTCGCTTATCTATTTTTGACCTTGGTACCGTTATTTAAACAACCTTGCCGGAATTGTAAGAAATAGATAGCGATAGAAAAGCCATTTGTAAGAAAAGGATGCAATATGATGAGGAACGAAGTGGAAATGAACACAATTTTTACAGGGTGTGCATATAATTTAATGAAATTTTTTGGTTTAAAATTAAATTCTTAAATTCTCCTAAACCAATAATTTCTTCTTTGCTTTTATCAAAATATAAATTGATTTTAAGGGAAATTTCGTCTAAGCAAATTATACAGTTTTTTGCCATGTTCGGTAAATTTTGAATTTTTAATTTTAACGAAGTGAACAAGCCTTCATGGATACCGGGACCGGAAGGCCAGTTTTGAATGAATCTCAATAGAGTCCTTTTGAACGGAAGATTCATATTTTTTGCCAAAAAATGGTACGCGGAAGGTGCTATAAAATATACACTTAAGCAATTTTTTTTAAAATATTCGAATATCTCCAACCTTTAGGTGTATGTTGAAGATTTTTTACGTGGTTTTCAATTATGCATGCTAATTCACCAGGTAAAACGCGTTTTGCTTTCTGTATAAATGAAGCATCACTTTCCTTATTTTTTCGCAACTCTTCAAGTTCCTTTTTTAAATCGTCGCACTCCTTTCGCAATTTTGTTACGTCATCTTCCGTAAATTTTCTCTTACTATCTGTTTGTGTATATTTATGCGTTGTAGGAAATATCGCGTTATCATTATCATTACCCGACATAGTATCTTCTTCTATGCATTGTGCTGTAGAAGTTTCCGCAATTGGCGTTGGCGTATCTACACTTTTTGGCGGGACCAACAAAGCATTATCCAGAATTATAACTTTGCAAGTAGCTTCTTCTGGAATTGAATTTGAAGCGCTTAGTTTAACTGGATGGATAAGCCTTTCGTTTTGACCGATTTGTTTTTTTTTTTTTGAAAGCATATTTTTATCGAAGTGCTTTTCACAAACCCGGTAATCTTCCGACAATTTTACATTTAGCATATCCGTTTTATTTAAATTCCCCAACCATATTGCTCTCCTAGCACTATTCACCGGTAATTTAAAAAATTTCACTTATAAACTGTCATTTTTTTTGGCACCACATACCAAACACTTAATATGGTGCTTACCCATTTTTAAAAATTTTTCGAGAGTAAAAAAATGAATAAAATAATTTCTAAAAACTAATTAAATGCAATCAATATTTCTTACCCCGAAATTTCGCAGTCCTTACAACGCAAAGGAACCAGTTGGTTCTGGGTCGCTTATAAAAATTCATAAAAAGCACTTTGAAAACTATACCCGCACCACAAAGCAACGTGTAACACTGTCTTTTCATTTATTTTTAAAACTATTTTAATAAAAACACTCAATAAAATAATTTTTAAAAACTAATTAAATGCAATCAATATTTCCTACCCTGAAATTTCGCAGCCCTTATAACGCAAAGCAACCAATTGGTTCTGGGTCGCTTATAAAAATTCATAAAAAGCACTTTTAAAAATATACCCGCACCACAAAGCAACGCCTAACACTCTCTTTTAGTTTACTATTTTTAAAAATACTTCAAATAGAAATACTTCAAATAATTCGGTTACAATTTTGTATTGAAATGAAATAATTTACGGCGTAATCTTATTATATATTAAAATTTTTTTGGATCAGGCTGTAACCTTGCTGGTTATCTGTACTAACACGAGTGCGATCGCTCCAGGTCGCCTTTAAAACTATGGGGTGAAAAAATTCTCAAGTTGTAATGCGTGTAGGGGTTTCACATGTGTTTCCTTTATTTCAATTCCACATTTCCCTATGATTTACATTGCGCGAACTGCTTGAGAGTGAACAACTAATACCATGACGATTGCTCCAGGTCGCCTTTAAAAATGCATTAGGAAAAAATGTGACTTTATTTATTGTACACATTTTATGGGTGGGGCGTAACTTATGTGATGTTGTTTCGTACCCTTTCTTTTTTATGGGAATTTTCATAAGGGAATTAATTAGAAAAAAAGCACTGTAGCTATTCTTTTTCAACTAATAGGAGATTTTTGTTGATGTGATTATAAGGAATTGTAAATGGGTTAGTAAATCAAGAGTGTCACATCTTATTGAAAATAGATAATCTTTGTCCGTCTGTCCTTCGAGTTATGGTGCAATGTAGAATAGTAACCTTGATCTGAAAGATAGAACACAAAGGATAGGTTAGGGGTCTGGAGGGTGCATGAGTAGGTGTCGATGAACCTTGCGTTTGAACTCAGAGATGTTATATGAGCTCGGAAACACCGACTGCGGAAGACAGTTTCACAGTCGAGTTTTCTATTTATAAAAGAACTTCTATACCGTAGTGTGGGGCTGTAGTGTAGAGGAGGGCTGTAGTGTGTGGAGGTCAGCCTAATTAGCTAGTCCTATGTTGCGGGAAAAAAGTTGGCGTGTAGGAAGGAGGTTCTTTATTTCAGTGAAGCAGTTACTGTAGTGATAGCGATAAAACTTGCTGAGTGTAGCTACATTCCTTCGGTGGCTTAAAGGGTCGATGGAGGGGCAAAGGGTGCTATCGCCCATGGGGTTGATGGCGCGGTTTTGCACCTTGTCCAGCCAAGTCAAGGTGGTTTTAGGGGCGCCCGCCCAGATATCGAGTTGTATTCAAGGTGGGGCCGAATGTAGGACTTGTAGTTTGTGGCTAGAGCAACTGGCTGAAGGAGGAACTTGCATCTCTTAAAGAACCTGAGGCTTTGATACGCTTGTTTGGCGATTTGGAATATGTGACTATTCCATTGCATATCATTGGATACAGTCACGCCCAGGATGTTAAGAGATGGGTTAGCTGTTAGGTTATCCTCGCCCACTAAAATAGAGGGAAAGTCAGTATAGGTTTTGGTGGAGATAAGGCAATACTTTGTTTGATACGTTAATTTCGACCCGATTATTGCGGCACCAGTCAAGAATGAGTTTTATGTCCGCGTTAAAAGAGCTGAAAATGAGTTCGCAATCTAAGAGACAAGCTGTAGCACTTGGTTGTCTAACGTTGGCGTAAGAGTAACGCAGAGTACTGCCATCGACGAAACTGTCGAGTGGGTTTGAGGGATTGAGAGCAGATCGTTAATAAATATTAGAAAGAGAGCAGGTGAGAGGATCGATCCTTGGGGAACGCCGGTCGAGATGGAGTGTGGGTTGGATTCAACGCCATCCAATACTACCTTGATTGAACGGCCAGGAAGCTGTCGATCCAGTTCGTAAGAACTGAATCGATACCAATAGGTTGAAGTTTAGACAGCAGAGTGGGATGCCATATTCTGTCAGAAGCCTTGGAAATATCTAGAGCAACCAGACCGGACTCACCGGAACTATAGATGCTTCGGTGTAGACAAACACACAAGAAGGTCGCCAGTAGATATTTTCGGTCTAAAGTCGTACTGCCTGCGGTGTAAAATTGGAGGACTTTAGCCAGGAACCGAACAGCATTTTTTTATGTTATAGACTAGAAGTGATTCCCAAAGTGGGTTCCGCGGAACCTTACGGTTCCACGAAAAAAATTTAGGGTTCCGTGCCACCAGCGCCGAAGCGCAAATACATTCGCAGACTCATTGGCGCTGCGCCGGCCGTTTAACGCGTTCTTGCTAATCAGAAAGTGCGAGTGGCCTAAAAATTTGGTCTACGTCACGCCGCGTAACATTTTGGCCGACATTCAATATTCCCATGTCGAGGGGGTTGTGAAGAAAATGGTAATCCGTCCTCTTGAGATGGCCGCCATGGGCCAAACGATATATTGAGTATACTATATTGCTTATGGTTTTCTACTTATCATACCCTTTCGTTTGATACCCATGTCGAAGGGGTTGTGAAGAATATTTCAATCCGCCCTCCTTAGACTGCCGCCATGGATCTAAAGGTATATTGAGTATACCAATTCTTGCATTGTCATCGGAGCTAAAGCGGTATGCAAAATTTCAGCTTGATAGGTTATCCGGAAGTATTTGAAAAATTGATTGCAAAATTTGTTCCGCGAAGAAACAGTAATCCGTCCTCTTGAGACGGCCGCCATGGATCTAACGGTATAATGAGTATACCATATTTCATTGTCTTCGGAGCGGAAGTTGTGTGCAAAATTTCAGGGTGATCGGGTAACCGGAAGTATTCAATCGATTGCAAGATATGTATGTACCGGACAAACAGACAGACAAGAAAGCGAGCTAATAACAACGTTTTAAAATATATTAAAGGATAAATATATACATATATATCATATATTATTTTATTTTTTCATCGTTGGGTTCCGCCAAATTTTATACATTGTAGAAAGGTTCCGTACGAAATAAAGTTTGGGAACCACTGGACTAGAGGCTTAGGAAAAGGCCCTTTGTACTGTCGACAATCTATTTTTTTCGTATAGAGTGCAATGTCGAACAGCAGCTCTAGTCGGAAGATAGAGGGTAGAGAGATAGAAGCTGAAGGAAGGAACTGCCACTACCTAGCCGCGATATTTTATTCCACCTATTCCATCCATTACTATGTCGGCATGGAGAGAAATGCTGGAGGAAGTCAAGACCAATAATAGGCTGTAGTGGTACAGATCATGATGATTGACGAACAACTCACAATCAGTCATTTCATACAGGTAAATTTTCAAGCATCGATTCACCGTAGAACAAATGACAAACTATTTTTTCTCACATGGAAAAAAATTTGATATTCATTGAGATCTGAATTTTTGGAACACGACTGTTTTGGTCGTTTGTAATTATCAACTCTTTTTCAAAAGTTATTAACTTTTGAATGTTATGTTAAATGCAAGCAATATTAAAACAAATAATTTCGTTTTTCGCAAATATTTTATTTTAATACAACAGAAAATGTATACAAAAGTACTATATATACTATAAATATAAAAAGTTTTTGTTTTGAACAATTACAGTTAAATTCTACGTAAAATTTCTGATCCGACCATATTAAAAAAACCCATATTGAGTAAAAAAAAGTTCGAACTTTCAAAAGTTAATAACTTTTGAAAAAGAGTTGATAATTACAAACGACCAAAACAGTCGTGTTCCAAAAATTCAGATCTCAATGAATATCAAATTTTTTTCCATGTGAGAAAATTCGTGTTTCATAGTGACACACAAAACAAAGATTCATTTGTATACAAAACAAAAGATAAATAATGTATATTTTAAACACTGTCAACATTCTGAGATTTTTTTGAAAAGCAAAGGCCTTCAACTGAATCTTGATGGTGGCATTAATTGAAACAAGATTTCTATTACCTCACACCCTTCAGAATTTCTATTACATTTGCCTGTCTTGTCCCAAAAACAAATGGCACCCTTTTTAATAAGCCTTAACAATTACTAAAGAAGTCACATCCCTTGTTGAACACTTCAACACCCCGAAATGCAAAAAAAAAACATTTCCTCAAATTAAAACATTGGACCCCCACAAATCTCCTTAAAGCCTTACAAATTGTTGACAACATCAACATTTTTCACCTCATGCAAAATAAATCATCAAATGTTGTCAACATTTCTGGGTCTCGTCTGCAATTTTCTATTCAATCCGGCGGAGCACAGTGATAGAAATGCCAACAAGTTGCCGAGATCCGGGACTGATTTATTGCGGGTGGTTATCAGGCTGTCAGATGCCGACGCTCTTCTATATATTTTTTTTTACGGTGGAATTTCTGTGCAACAGCCTCTTTTACAGTCTTTGTTTAGCAGCTCAAAAGTGTTTTGGCATGGGGCTGAAACGGGGCAGGTTGAAGGTTGAGACACGGGGGTGTTTAGGGGTTTTGAAAAAAACATCCTTCGCAGGTTTAAGAGTCGATGTAAATTCTCCTCTCATCATCTATCCACCATTTGGGGTTTGAAGTTTCAATATAATAAATATGAAATACGAGGAACATTATGCTGGAGGCGAGGGGGACTGTTGTGGATACGAGGCTTCACCAATTCATCCAATAATAAAGTTATATCCTTTTCGTTTTGTTCACTAACTGGTATAGGAACACAAACAAGCTCCGAGAATCCTGTTTAACTTCCTAAGCACTTGATCCGATGATAATTGGAGAATTTGTTTTGGGGTCTGTTATCCGCTTTTAATGGTGTCCCTTCGAGAGAGAGGATTCAACCCTTTCGTGATTTATTTGCTTTGTTCCGTGAATAGAGTCTATAAAATTCCCATTTGACTTGAATGGACAAGAAAAACGTCAAGGAAAAACTTAATCCGTGAACAAATTCCTGTGATTTTTTTACAATTCTACCAATTTACAAAACAGATTTTACTAAGAAGTTGGTCATTTGTCGTATTACTATACATTCATAATTACCTTTCGAAATATGCACACACATACAAAACTGAACTAGAACAATTCCTTTAAACACTGAAAACCGGATAAAAGGACATTAGAATATCGATGCACAAATACAGAACAAGATTAATTAAAAATTTAGCAGCCCACCACATACTGGCTGAGTAGTAGTTGCCCCCATATCAGTTGATCCCATGGTCGTCTTTGGGGTCGTACATGGACTTAAGTTGTAAGGCAAAACTAAACAAGGAAAGGTCCTTGCAGCTGTTTGCATTCAGACTTCAATAATTATTAAAAGCTTGTATAATTGAAAGGTACATTCTTAATCAGGACCAACTCATAATCGAACAATTGCAATCCAATGTCCTCTCAATCAAAATCGAAACCTATTCGAGATTCATTTTGGAAAACAGTTTTAGGTTCTATAGGTCTAGTTTGTTGACTCTACTTCGTTGATGGTATCCATTGTATTAGGGAGGAGAATAAGGTTTTAAAATAGTTACCGTGATTAATGTCGTGATATCTTGCCATATTGGAAAACGATTTGTACGTTCTCCATTGAAAATAGGGTCACAAGTTATTTTCAATTGATTGTCGGGGAAATGTAGTTGCTGCTCTGTATGATGGTTGGCTAGACTTCATTGATGCATTTTTAATAGAAGCTTTTTTACTGATTACTAATTAAAAAGTATGAATGCGGTTCGGGTAACTGTAGGTGTTTGCAGTTACGAATTGTTAATGGAACTCACACCAGTAAGTCAGTACCGTGGTATCCTTCCGTATAAATTGAATTGGCCACAACCTGGCTTTGTGGCAGCGTGAATGTTATTGATTTGAATGTTATACATAAAAGATTTCTTAATAAATCAGTTATTATGCTGTAAATCATTTCTCATAGAGTGCCTGAAAGAAGTTAGTTAGTTGTTTTTGAATGGATTTCAACAACGACGAATGCCCTAATTAATGGGGTGTCTTATTAAGCAGATGGCGCTGGTTAATTTTTGAGACACTATAGTCAAACGCATGTTATTATATGGCATCAGTACCATGTTGAGGCAGGTTCCATTCAATTCAATTTATTTTATACATAAGGAAGTACACAAGACTTACATCTTTTAGAGTACAATATCATTATAATTTGAATTCTAACATGGCAAGAAAAATACCTAGTCTAAGCTTAATACCTAACAGAATAGAGAACAGCTAGAGTTAAGAGGCATATCAAGGTTGTTCAATAGTAGATAGAAAGAGGGGAACTTTGGCTATTAGAAAGTAGAAGAAAGAAGGGAAAGCTATAGAGAAAAGGTGGATAGGAGAAGAGAAACTTGTTTCCTGAAAGTGGTGACTGTGCTAATTCTTTGTAAAGAGGAGGGAAGATCATTCCAGAGTCTAATCGCGTGCACAAAAAAGGAACGACTACCAATTCGAGACCGATGGGCTGGTATAAGAAATTTAAGTGATCTCGAGGTTTGCAAGGGGGTAAGGAAGTCGGATAGGTAAGAAGGGCTTTTAGCGTAGAAGACTTTATGTAGAAGAGCTAGTGCCATAATATCGAAAAAGCAAAAAAGGTTACAGCCTATTAGTGAATTCCGAACCGATGATACATGATCTGATCTTCTCAAGTGGAAGATAAAGCGTAAGCAGTCATTGAATGCAACATTAAGTCGTTGGCGACTGGATGAATCATACACAATGTAAACAAGTGAGCCATAGAGGAAGTGCGGGAGAATGAGAGATTTTACAAGCATTGAACGAATTGTGGGTGATAGGAGACTACCATAAAGCCAGAGCTTACGTAAAGTCCCATAGATTTTGGAGAGCATTAGTGAAACTTGATCACAGCAGATTAGTTTGGCATTAATAGCAATACCAAGATTATGGACCCGATCAACAATAGGAAGAGGTATGTTATCCAGACAAATGAGTGGCATTCTGACGGGGAGCATAGAGCTACGACTTAACACAAGTACTTGTGATTTTTTAGGGTTTAATTTAAGGAAATTGAGAGCACTCCACTCATTTATTCGAGATAGAGTGCTATTCAAGTCAGAAATACAAGAATCAATCTGTGAAGGAGGGCAAGAAGTATACAATTGGAGATCATCAGCATATAGATGAAAGGAACAGTGGCCAATAGTAGAGGGGAGATCATTAATATATAATGAAAATAGTAGAGGACCAAGAATTGAACCTTGTGGAACACCAGAAGGCACCTGTAGGAGAGATGATACAACATTATTATGACGAACACATTGAAAGCGATTAGATAGCAAAGAGGAGAAAAGCCGTGTAGCAGAAGAAGAGAAGCGATAGCGCTGACTTAGTTTGGAAAGCAGGATCGTGTGCACCACCGAGTCGAAGGCTTTCGAGAAGCACTAATACTGCAACGTCACCTTTATCAAGCGCAGAGCGAATGTCAGTAGTTACCTTTAGTATAGCTGTTTCGCAACTATGATTTTTACGGAAACCAGATGTAATAGCATAATGGCGCGATAAAATATTGGGCGCCACTTATGCGAGGTATTACCCCCTTAGCCATAAGCCCGGAAAAGCATGACCAAGGAGCCAATACCATACATAAGAAAGGAAACAAAATTCCGGAACTCCTACGCCGGCCACACGGAGTTATCTAGCTCGCCGGAGGGGTCGTGGGGTGTGTGGCCGGGGCTTACCGCGGTTGGTTCACCAGTTACCTGTGCCTGTGCAACCTTGAATCCCGCCTCCATCATTCTCCGGTCATCGCCTGTGCCTCGTCATGCCCTGACAAGGAATGACCCCCGCCTCAACCATTCCACAAAAAAAAATTTACCACCTGGACATTCTAGTATTTATAATCATTTAATAATCCTGTAATCATCAACACAAACAATACAATGAATACTTATCAACCACGACAATAGTTAGCTGTCCTTGTCAAATATTAGCATTAAATGATCACATTCAATTCAATCAATGTTACATTATTTTATTTTTAGGTACATATGTATGTATGAAGCTCCAGATAACAATAAAGCGCGCAGTAATGGCCAATACTCCTCGCTTTGTACAAACGATGTTATAAACGACCGTGTAACCTAACGGAACAACAAATTACCGGAACCAACTCACGGAATATCCAACACAAGAATGAAAAAAAAAATTGATCTAACAAGGAGCAACAATATTACACTCAATTATAGATACATAAAATCAAAATGATTATTAACGGCACTTAGAAATATTATACATATATTAATAAAGTAAAGCATGACTAAATATTTAATGGTCTGGTGTGTAAGTGTTAGGAAAAGAAAGACTTAACCTAGGTGAAGATAGTTATTGTAATACAATATTTAATTTGTTCAATATTCTTGTTTTTTCTATTATTTAAGTTATTTTCATATATCACGAGCTCATTTCAGTAAACATTTCGACAAAGTTGACGCTCCAAATAATCGTGCATTTACGACAACTTTCATATTCACTTCTGTGTCTAATACCTTTTTGTACTTTTCGCCATTAAAATATTTTAAATTTTTAAAGTTTGTTATATTGTTTTTGGTTTATTACTTAAAATAAAACGATAATTTGAATTTAAAATTCAATATTTTTTTTTCCTCTATGGTTTCAGTTCTTTCAAGCTTGACATTCGTTGAAAGAAGAGTAAAATAAGGTATTGCCTCACATCAAATCATCAGATAATCCAAGAGTACGGCTGTACCTGTTTGTAGCAAGGCTCCAGCACCTTCAACGCTCATTATAGCACCACCGGCTTCCACATCAACCTAACTGACACTTTCTATATTAAGCTGCTTCAAATTGTTTTCACCATCAACTTGTAATGCGTACAATAATTCCAATTTGATGTTCTGCATGCTTTTTAATTTCAATTATTATAATTAACCTACGCACCTTAGACTCTTTTCTATTCTTGGGGGCCTTTAGAATTACCAGTGACAATTTTCCTACAGGAACGGGAACTTTCATTCATGTACCAGCATTATATTTCGGCGTGGATTCAACAGCAACCTTTCCTCTCAGGGCCAGCTCTTCAAAAAAATAAATTCGCACTGGACCAAAGTTTATAGTTGGATCAATAGCAGATACATCGATATCAAACGTTTATTAAAGTCATAAGTTTCGGAATATTTCTCACTTCAAGTACACCAAACCAAATTCAGAAAAACTTATTTTCAAAAATTCCAGGCTTTTTCCCATTTTCGATTTTTTTCCAGACTGACTCTAAATTTTTTCTTTTTTTATTTTCCGTTTTATTTTCCCCGCCTACTTTTTGGTTTCGAACAACTTCTGAATTTTCATTCTCGACAGTGATTTTTAGTCAAGTAATTATTTAGAAATTTTTGAGCAAAACTGACCGTTACACAGATTGATATTCAGAAATAAGGCTATTAGATTCAAGGTAGCGCTAGACTTGAATGAAAACAGTTTTCTCGAAGGCTTTAGCAAGGAAAGGAAGAATGCTAATGGGACGTAAATCTGAGATATCAGCAGGAGAAGATTTTTTCGGTAAGGGGATCACTATGGCTTTTTTCCACAACAAGGGAACTTGGGAAGTAGTCAGGCAGTAATTAAAAACATGCGTAATGATATTCAAAATTAAGGGGGCGAGCAGCTTGAAAAACCGTGGAGAGATTTCATCATAACCGATGCAGCTTGACGAAATGGAGAGCAGTATTTCAAAAACTTCCGAGGAGTCCATACAGCGGAAAGCAAAGCCATCAGTACTATGCGGAAGGACTGAGAAAGATCGGGAGATAGGGAAAGCAGGAGGGGATTGAATGAATGAGCGATTTAGAAGGTCAACATCAATATCAATATGGGAGGGTGCAGTAGCATGTATGCCCAGCGAGCGAAGGTTGGACCAGAGTTGCTTGGTGTTTAAAGAGGGATCAAGCTTACGGGCATAAAAACTACGTTTTCGTGATTTGACTTTACTAGTGACGAGGTTGCGAAGCTGTTTATAGGCATTAAGATATCTAAGGATCCTAGTCTTGCGATAACGCCTGTACATGCACTCTCGCTGACTTATCAGGTCACGGATTTCACTAGAAAACCAAGGACAGGATGAGGATGGCCTACGGCTTCTTGTGACCAGCGGCACACATTGATCAAAGAGAGATTGAGTAAATAGAGTCAGCAAACTTACTTTAGCGTCAACACAAGTAGTACGATAGATAACATCCCAAGGAATGGCGGAGGCAGCTTCAGACATTTGATCAACATTGATGTTACTAAAATCACGAAAAGTATACGAACTAGACACGGAGAGCACACCAAGAGAGAACCGAACGGAAAGGAATAATAGGTCATGGTCCAGAAAGCTAGGGGGGAAAGTTGATGATGCTTTAACACTGCATCAGTGCAGGTAGTAGCTAGGACATCAAGCAAGGATGGGTTTTGACAATTTAGAAATGTTGGTAGATTATTTAGAATATGCAAGTCCAATGTCTCAAATAAATATCTAAGAGCATTCGCACGAGGATTGATTTTGAGCAGATCAGCATTAAAGTCACCCGCAACAATTATGTTCTCATAGTGGTGAGAAAGAGAAGAAACAAGATCGGAGAACTCAGTAGCGATATCGGAATTGAAGGCATTCGGAGGACAGTATACGCTGATAACAACACATTTGTCATATGGAGATTTTATCTCAACAGCAATAAACTCGAATTGTAAGCCATTAGACTTACCGAGCACTCTTGAGGAGAGCGAAGAGGTCACATATACAGCGACACCACCACCAGTGCGGTCAAACCGATCACCACGATGTAACTCAAAATTACGAAGGGAAACAAAAGAGGAGGGGATTTCTGGTTTTAACCAAGTCTCACTCACAAGCACAACCTGTATCTTTGTTTGATCAAACATCCATCTCAATTCATCCATTTTGTTGTTCAGACTTCTCGCATTTAGAACACATATGTTAAGTCCTGAGGAGGTGGAGCAAAGGATGTTTAGCAGTCTTCCCTGTTTGTGCACTCTCAGGAAACTGATACATAAATGCAAGAAATGAGCACAGCCACAACTTCAAAAGTCAGTAAGAAACAAGCTAAAAATGTTAAATAGAAGAAGAAATAAAAGACAGGATAAGAAGGGACAGATAAAGAGGAAGAAGAATAGCCAAGAAAAGAGGCAACATAATACATAAAAATTCTATAGAAACTTAAAATTAAAACCAAAACTAGAAGTAAAAAAATTAAGAACTTATAACAACTTAAATTTAAAATTATAACTGAGAGGAGAAAAATTAACATTAAAACTAAGAGTAAAAAATAAAAATAATAAATAAAAAACAAAAACAAAAGAACGAGATAAAATAAAGAAGAAATAAAAAAAAAATAATAAATAATAAAAAAAATAAAAAAAAGAATGAAATAAAAGAAACTATAAATACAACTTAAAGAACAGAGAGGACGAAAATGAAAATTTGTCGAATGCAAACGAACTGTCGTCGTTTTGATCGATTTCAAATCCGCTTTCGATTGCGTCGATTGGAACAACTTGTGGAGAGCCTTGGAAACTGAACACGTGCCATTGAAAATCATCCAACATTCGTATTCGAAGCGACTTGTCCGAGGAATTCCGTATTCAAACAGGTCTCTGACAGGGAGACGATGCTTCGCCACTTCTCTTCAACGTTGTGATAGACGCGATTATGCCTGAACCATTCGATGAACGACGTGGAGTTCGATACGATGACAACAACTTCGTAACCGACGATAGTGCAGTCTTCGCCGACGCAGATGCCGAATGAATGGACACATTATACGACATTTCCCGCATCGCCCGGTCATGGGGGCTAAAAATCAATGCGGACAAGACCAAAGTCCTCACAACGGACCGAGTGAAAGCCAGTTTCACCTCGATAGAACCCAGATCGAACGTTCCGGTTCCGGTTCCGATGTTCAAATATAGAACAAGAAAAACGAGAAACGATTCTTCTTTATGGATCGGAAACGTACACACTGCTCAAGCCCGACGTCAACTTGGTCGAGGTCTTCCAAGTGCGACGCTTAAGCCAGGCAAATAATCGGTGTTTCACTCCACGATCAACTTCGAAACGAGACAGTTAGACAAAGATGAGATCAACAGACACTGCTCGAAGAAAAAAATACAAAAATGTCGACTACGGTGGTTTCGACCTGTTTGCCGAATGAATGATAACCGCTTGACACGCAAAATTTTTCTGGCGAGACTTTCAGGCGGACTGGAGAATTCAGCGAACAGCACCGAAGAAAACCTGGCAAAAATATATCTAGGGCGACCTAAAGAATCAACGATTATCAGTTATCGAGGCTCGAGCCGTCCCGAAAAATCGTCAAAAATGGAAGCGAATCTTTCCATTAATCTAAAATTTCTAATCAAATTTTATAGTGGGTAATACAAGGTGAATATTGAATCAGGAGATAGGACCGCCGTTACACCTTCTCCCATTGTTGATTTGGGTATTGTCCTCGACAGCAAGTTAAACTTTAACTTACACTATGATAAAATTATTGCCAGATGCAACTAGCTGTTGGGCTTTATTAAGAGAAGAGCTAAAGAATCCGATAATGTATGGGTTACTAAAGCCTTGTTTTGCGCGTAAGTCCGTCCTATTCTTGAATATGCGTGCCAGGTCAGGGATCCCATATTTCAAATGAGTTTCGGCTTATACTCATTTGAAGTGTGGAAATCAAGAATCTGTCCAAAAGAAGTTCCTACTTTTCGTCCCTAGGAACCTCTATAATCCTTCAGACTTTCACAACTTTCCTCACTATACGGAAAGGAACAAAATCCTTAATCTCTTGCCTCTATCCCTTAGGCAGAAATGTCTCATATTTTGTTTTACCCTGGATGTCTTGAACAATAACCTCAAGGGGCAGTTCCTGTCGGACACCATCAAATTTAATGATACTCGACAAACAAGACATTCCAAACTGCTTAAAGAGTTCCCGCATCGCACTGAATATGCTAGAAACGAGCCCGTTAACAGGTGCTGCATTATCTTCAATACCTGTTTCTCTCCCTTAATTAACAAAATGTCCTATAAAAGTAAACTAACTTCCTTGCAAACCTCCTCTAACCTCTCCCCTTCTCCTCTATTCTTCAGGCCAAGCTTACTACTAGACATTGCCCCATGACTTGAACAATATGACGCCCTGGTAGTATAAGCTTGGAATTTTTATATAAAAAATGTAACCTCATGCCTACACGGCAACACGAGACTTGCCCGCTCGGCCTACCCTCACAGTTTGCAGCCCTTATCTTCGCGCGCACTGCGATTTAGAAATTCGTTTATAACAAAAACAACTCGAATGTGGAACAACCTTTCACAGTCAGTATTCCCGAACTCGTACAACACCCAAGAGTTCAAACGCAAGGATCATAACCATCTCCTCCAGCAGCCCCCTGACTCACCCTAACCTAACCTATCCTTTTCTCTATCCTTCGAGCTAATACCATGTTCGCACTGAGCCGAAATTACGTGATTTCGGCTATTTTGGTGATTTCGCCCAAAATCGCGTTCAAAATCATGTGATTTCCCCATGTATTCTTGTGATTTCGAAATCATCTCAAACCTCGTAATTTTGGCAAACGAAACGAAATCATGTCGAATACTCAAACCTAAAAATTGAATTCAGCTCAATTCAGCACGTCTCTCTTGATGGTGAACTTGCCAGTTTGACACATTTTAATAACACAATTTTGATTTTGCACATTTTAACATTCTACAAAATACAAAAACCTAAGATATATAAAATAAATAAGCTACGGGTTTTGTTATAAGATGAATTGCTAGTGAAATTCGGGCAGAAAAAAACGAAGACATGAGTAGTGCTAGAAAAAACTGTCAAACGAAATCATTTCAATCCAGTGCGAACGGTTATACATAATTTCAAAATCATTTTTCAAAATATCCTAATTTCGGCTCAGTGCGAACATGGTATAAGATTATTATTAGACATTGCACCATGACTTATAAGACATGAAGAACTAATAGTACAAAGGGTGACACCTGAGCTTTGACTATCACATAAAAGAAAACGAGTATATATTGCGAGCCTTATGCCTGAGGAAATACCGAGTTTTGACCGACGTCATTAAAAATGTGTTTATTACCTACTTAATGGCTTTTATTACCTGATATTGAGTAATTATCACGATTAATAGATCTTGGTCAAAACCCGGCTTTTCCCACGCACAACGGTCGCAATACCTACTCAAATGGTTATCGAACAAAAAAGACAACATATTTTTGGTTGATCTTTGTTTTTTTCACAAAATGAATTGCTTTGAAATACATAGGAGAAATGAGGAGTGTTCGAACAAAAGGTTACATTTCCATCGTTACTTTTTTTTCAGAAATCACTAAAATGTGATTAAAAGAGTTAGCATACTTTTTTAAAATATAATGTTTATGCAGAAATATACATTGAAAAAATTACCTAACAAACACTATTTCGCCCATTTAAAAACTTTCATATTAATGGAGATAACGGAGTTTGAAATTTGGAAATGTTACCTTTTGTCAGTAAAACTTGGAAATGTCACTTTTTGATAATCATTTAATGGAAACGTTACCTTTTGAAAGAATTAAAATAAAAGCTTGTGAAATATTACATAGGGAAATGTCCCCTTTTGCTAGAACTACAGAAACATTTTTATAAAGCAGTGGAAATGTTCCTTTTTGTTTGAAAATCGACATTTTAACGTAGATTTTCTAGCGGAATTGTTGCTATTTGATACCCCAAATTCAACTAGAATGTGTAGTTCATAGATTTATGTACACTTCTGCAAAAAAACGCAAAAAACCCAAATGTGGAAATGTTACCTTTTGTTCGAACACTCCTCAAATGCGTCATGACCTTTTATACAATCAAATAGAGTGACAGGAACTTAATAAGACAGTTACCCGTGCTGTGATAGGAAGAGTATAATGGTGTCGTTATCCTAGGTATTACATTTCAAATAAAAGAAAAAACCAAAACTGACAGAACTTCCCCCTATTTATTCTTATTCAGCTTATTTCTTCCTTCTGCTTGCTTACAAAATTATCCTCACAGGACCACCTTAACCGTTGTGCAATCACAGTAAACTTTTAAACTTCCCAAAAGACGACAAAAATTCGGCCCCAAAATTCCCCCTCCACAAAAAAATCTATTGTCTGCACATGATTTAATTTCCGGACGATTGTTTTCTCAATTTAAGGATATTAACATGAAATCAATGGAAATTCATCTTCGCATATCTTCGGCTGTACCACAACCCCCGCTGTTTATCTGCCTAGATAGAAGCATCACGCTCGAAAATCTGGTACGACTGCAAGCAAGAAGTTTCACCGCCAGCGATAAACGTTCTTGTGCTTCCCCGAGCAGCAGTTAAGGTGACTCCAATGCATACAATTTCCTTTCAAGAAATTCTCATTTTCATTAAACCTCCCCCGCACCAAACATGCAAACACACATACATACACACACTTACCCGCCATTCGGTATCCTGCTCGAAGAGATATATACCGTAGAGAAGGAAATCCCTGCAACCAGATATCCTTTAATTAATGAAAAGAAAAACACCTTGGAAATCATTTACTTCGCCTCGTGCTCGCATTAAGTTAATTATTTTTTTTTTTACTAATGCAAATTTAAAGTAATCGAAATTGATTCGTGACTTTTTCACCAATACATAAATAAATTAAAAGAAAAATGATAAACGGTGGGAATGTTATATTCTTTTGCACCGATTTCGCCTTTCACGGAAATCATTTTCCTCTCGATTTTGTATTCTTTACGCAGAAATGGCCTTAATCCTTGCTGGAGATGAAAATCGCGAAAATTTTCAAACTTTAAAATGTCCAAAGTTTCGTCCTTTTGCTGGAACTCGATTTTAATGCTGTTTGGGAATAGTTCCTTTTTTTATAGTATATCTCGTAAAATGAGAAAGTTTTCGAGTTTCGTCCGCCAGTTATCATCGTTATTCCAGACGAACGGAATGGACAGATATGGACCGTCGGCAGGACATTCTATGGAGGATTTAAAATAGGCCAAAAAGTATTTTGCCTGGGAATGAATCGGAAAAATTTAGATTAAAAATTCCACCATTGATTTTCTTTTTGGGGGATGAAAAGGTGAGCTTAAGGAATTGATTTTCATTTATGAAGGAGATGCAAAAAAGATGAATTGAATTTGGAAAGTTTTTTATATTAAAAGTGTAGTCAGGATTGGCTCAGAGTGCTCTCATCATAATCGAAAGATTTATAATCGTACTCTAGCAATTATGGAAGGAGCTCTATGTTATTATGCCCCCGAAGTTCATAATTTTCCGAATTTTTCATCTCGCATTTGGACTCTTTAAACACCGACTTATCTACCACAAGGATGTCATATTATATTTGGCTTTCAAATTGAGGGGAATTATAAATTTCCTTCCATAACGATTTTTGGGACAAAAGAAACCCATTTTTTTATGTGTAAGTCCAAGCTCAAGGCTATAAGTCTAGGCACTCTGGCAACTGTCTTTCAAGCAGAGGTGTACGCTATTCTGGCATGCACTCATGAGAACTTAAGAAGGGCCTACCAAAATAAACGGATTTTTATCTTCTCTGATAGCCAAGCGGCAATTAGAGCGATAAGGTCCCGTAGGACCAAGTCGAAATTAGTTTGGGACTGCCAACGTGCTCTTCATGAGTTGGGTGTTCTCAATCAAATTACACTTGTCTGGGTCCCGGGTCACCGGGGCTTCGAAGGCAATGAAAGTGCGGATGCCCTGGCTAAACAGGGCTCTGATATTGCATTTATTGGTCCAGAGCCGGCTATTGGGGCACCGTCCAGCTTGCTGCAAAGGGCCCTGGCCGATCGGACCTTGATGAAACATATTGAACGCCTGAGGTCCGCGCCTGGACTTGCCAACTCTAAGCGGTTCCTTCCAGGGCCGTCCCCTAAGACGGCCAAGGAATTATTACGGCGCAGTAGGAGTGATGTAGGCTTTGCCTAGAAGAGGATGTGAGTGCCCTGCAATAGCGAGGAGCAGGGTCTCTTTGTTCGAGAAGTCCCTGCTCGAACACTCAAGTCTAAGCGACAAACCACTAGGCAGACTGCTGAACTTGTTCAGGCGGTCTGGCCTACAAATATGAGGTGTAGGGGTTGTAGTACAATAGGCCAACTAAATGGCCGCAGTACCTTTGGACCTAATACCTCACACAGAAAAAAAAAAAAAGTCCAAGCTCAGGTGTCACCCTTTGTACTATCAGTCCGTCATGTCGTACACGTCAAGGTCAGGGGCCGGTTCGTGTATGTCGAAAACGAAAGTTTTTTTTCGTCTCGGGTTCGCGTAGGTCGAAAAACTGAAAATTTTCGTCTGAAGCCGACGAAAGGCACTCGAAAGGTCTTGGGCTATCGAGTTTTTGCCTTATTATGATTAATAATTTTCAAATAATAAATAGTTGTATATTTTTACAGCAGTTGTTGTAATATTCAATATTATGGTTTCTGTCGAGGATACGAAAAATTTTCTTTCGACCTATGCGAACACTAAAATTTTCGTCGACAAAATTTTTGGATTTCAATTTTTTTTTTCGTACGATTATCGTCGTTTGCCATACACGAACCGGCCCCAGATTTCTGCTAGCAAGCTTAGTTCGAAGAATAGAGAAAGGATTAGATAGATAGGGAGTCTGGGGGTGCATGAGGAGATGGAGATGAACCTTGCGTTTGAACTCTTGGATGTTGTATGAGTTCGGGAATACTGACTGAGGGAGGTTGTTCCACAGACGAGCTGTTCTCGAAAAGAACGAATTTCTAAACTGATGTGTGCATGAAAATAAGGGTTGTAGATAATGAGGATGAGCCAAAAGGGCTAGTCTTGTGTTGCGGGAAAAACATTGCCGTGGAGGCAGGACGTTATACATATATTTCGATGGAACAGTCCTTATGGTAAATACGGTAGAATTTCATCAGAGCCGCTACATTCCTGCGGTGGCTTAATGAATCAATTGCGGAGCAAATGGCGCAGTCGCCAATTAGTTCGAGGGCGCGTTTTTCACCTTGTCTAGCCACGCTAAGGTGGTACTCGGTGCCCCTCCTCAGAGGTATGAGTTGAATTCGAGGCGGGGCCGCATGTAGGATTTGTAGATTATAGCCCTGGTCGACCGCTGAAAGAGGAAATTGCTTCTTTTAAGGAATCTCAAGATTTGAGATGCTTTACCTATTTGGAATATGTGATTACTCCAACGCAGCTCTTCTGTTAATGTTAGGCCTATCGTGCCTAGCGTATTGAGAGATGATTCTGTCATCACTGTCCACTGAAATGGGAGGAATTGAGGCTGGCGTTTTCTTAGAAAAGAGCAGGATTTTGTTTTCCGTGCGTTGAATTCGACACGATTCTTGAAGTCCCAATCTAGAATCAGAATTATATCCTTGTTGATTGAAATGGACAAAAGTTCACAATCAAGCAGACAAGGTCTGACACGTGCTATACGAGCTTTTCGGAGCTATACGAGTAACGCAGAGTACTGTCATCAGCAAAGCTGTGAAGTGAGTTGGGTGGGATTGAGAGCAGGTCATTTATAAAAACTAGGAAGATAGCTGGTGACAGAATTGAGCCCTGGGAACGCCTGCAGAGATGGTGTAGGGATTAGATTCGACGCCGTCCAATACTACCTTGATTGAACGGTTAGAAAGGAAACTCTCAATCCAATTCTTTAGAAGAAAGTCAATACCAATAGCTTGGAGTTTAATCAATAGAGCGGGGTGCCATGCTCTATCAAAGGCCTAGGAGATATCGAGAGCAACCAGGCCGGCTTCACCAAAACGATGAATGTTTTGGTAGAGGTGCTCTATTGAGGTAGCCAGTAGATCTTTTAGATCTAATGCCGTTCTGCTTATCATACAATATTTGGTTGCATTCTAGATATTTCAAAATCTTTCTGTTTATTATTGTCTCCATGATTTTGGAGAGAATATAAGAGATTGCTATTGGGAAGTAGTTGGAGGGGTCGCTGGAGTCACCTGTTTTCGGTATAGGCTGAACATGGGCAAGTTTCCAGGAGGCAGGGAAAACTCCGAAGAAGTACGAAAGGGCGAAGAGTTTGCGCAGAGGTTTAGCCAAAGGTGAAGCACATTTTTTAAGAACCATAGGGGGAATATTATCGGGGCCAGTGAATTAATTGGAATCGAGCTCCTTGAGGCACTTGTACGAGTCCTGATGAAAACTCTGCCAATTGGCTTTCCCATAATGCCAAAGAGTTGCTCTAGGAGCTGGTATGGTTGAGATGGATGATTGGTATGATACGCTTGCGCTGACCCGGCAGTGGTCTGAGTTGCCTAGAGGTCAATCAACTTTGATGGAGTGCCGCGTTGGTTGGGAGGAAAGAAAAAGGTGAAGGAGATAGGCCCCATGAACTACAACGTCAGGAACAGTGGCAGTTAACCAATTGGTGTAGGGTATTAGAAATTAGAAAATGACGTGCTTATGAAGTAAAATTTTAAGACCGAGGTGGCTAAAGTCAGGCGATGTACTGTTGTACACTTTCTGAAAAGCTACGTCTTTCCTAATATATGTATATAGTAACTCCCCTATGGGATGAGAGATTATGCACTGAAGTGTACCCGGAAACCTGGTAATGAGCCAAAACGTCATTAGGGACACTGATAAAAAAATGTCCTGATTCCAGCAATTCGATAGTCTTCGTTTCGTTGTCTTGAGTAGAAACATTTTTCAGTCTTAACATGAGAATGCTGTGTCAGAGTAAGACACTAGAAATTCTTGAGCCAAGCAATTGTATTTCTTCGCTCAATACTTCTAATTTTCGACCAAAATATCTCTTTTTCGAAATAAGATTTTTTAATTTTTTACTCAAGAAACTAAATATTTTTTATTCAAAACAAAATTTGTATTGATTCAAGACATGATGAAGTTTTAATTCGAGAATATTTATTGAGGCAATTCACTATTTTATTACGTGGAAATTTTGTAGTTAATTCGACACAGGCATATGATCATTAGAAAAAATATGGGTCCTTATTCAAAACAGCCGCCAAGAAAATAAATTTGCTTGCTTCAGGAATTTGATATTCTTTGTCTAAGAAGTTGAGTTGCTTAAATTAAAAAAATGAGTATTAGTAAATTTTTTTTTTACATCTAGTCAACTTTTGTCTTCATCCAAGACAATAAAACCTTATACGAAGACAATTTTGTTTTCGTTATATCCAAAACATTATTTACTTGGTTCAAGAAAAAGTCTCTTAAGCTAAGAATTTTTTTTATCAGTGTAAGATTTGGATCTCAATTAGCGCGAAAATTCAGTCTGGACAACTCTAAGTGCTTCCTTCCTGGGCTGTCTCCTAACACGGCCAAAAATTTGTTAGGGCACAGTAGGAATGATGTCAGGACACTTGTTGGCTTGACACTGCGTTCTAAATAACCACTTATGGAGGATAGGAAAGGTGGAGGACCCCACCTGCAGGCTTTGCCTGGAGGAGGATGAGTCTGCTCTTCACGTCCTCTGTGAATGTCTCGCAATAGTGAAGAGCAGGGTTTTTTTGTTCGAGGAGTCCGTGCTCGAGCATGCAAGTCTAAGCAACAAGCCAGTAGGCATACTGCTGAATTTGCTCAAGCGGTCTGGTCTATAAATATGAGGTATAGGGGTGTAGTGCAATAGGCCAAATGAATTGCCGCAATACTGGACCCAGTACCTCACACAGGAAAGAAAAAGTTGCAATACGTGTGATGCTTTACTATGTGATTTTCATAAAAACATCCCCTTTGGTTGTGCGATGATGTAAAACCCAATTTCATAGTCTCAAATTGTTACCTAAGGACAAACACGTATTTTTCAAGCTTTCTAAACAAATCAACTGTTTTTTATAGAAACTATTTGGAAATAAATTGAAAAATTGCTTCTTTAGGGCGCAATTCAGCCCAACTAGAGGGAAATATGTTGTGACATATGTCCAAAGCTCAAGTAGTCTAGAACTGTTAGGGTAGTTTGGTAGAATGCCGATTTGCATGATCGGCCAGTATCCCAAGGAGAAGGCGCACTTCTGGTAAAGATTTTATATTATTTTTTCTTGTCCAAAATTTTGGGACGAATTATCCAAGCTTTATCTTCAAAATTAATTGCTGACACAATTCTTTAGTAGAGGAATTTCGGGCAATCCTGCTTTAACCAAGAGTCTATATCAATTTTACTTAAGATCTGCAGGTGATTTATAATAGGAGCATGTTCTGTGATCTGTTAAAACTCTTAGTTCTGGTTTAGTAGGGAGTGGAGGTTTTTTTGACGTATGCTCGATTATTCTTAATGAAATTCTTTGTTTGTCGCATGAAAATTGAAACAGTGCAGTGCCGGCCTTAACCCAAGCTCAGGGTAGAGCAAGATTATCTTTCGACGCTCTTTGGTCGACGCTTTCACATCACATAAGCCTTGGCGATGGAGGTTTATCTGGACAAGCTTTATATTGGAATCGGATTATGCTGCCCCCTTTTGCGAGCCGCTTTGAGCTAGGGATTGCCCCGCTAAGGATTTAGGTGATGGTTTTAGGGTCAAGGTTAGTGATGTTGTGGTTAGAGGAGTCTCCCCCTACTATCAGCCCGCCAAATGCAATGGTCCCCCTCCTAACACTCGAGCAACTTACGTCTTCCATTCCTAAAGCAGACTGCTGAGAGGCCTCAGTTGGTAGCCTTGTTTCTGCTTCCTGGTGATTGGAGCGGAAATGGTGGTGGTTACTCAAGAGGCGCTGAGGGGACAAGGAAAGTTTGGTTCAGTATACACAGAAAGAAATACTGTAGATATTTCACCTAAAAAATGGATACATCATCTAAATTTTGTAGATGATTTTCAGCCTCCGAATATCTTTTGATAAATCAACTACTTAGCTGTAGGTGAAAATTTGTTCAATCAAATTAGAAATATCTCCTATAAAGAAAATGTGAATCACCTACGACGGAAAGTAGGTGACTTCTCAACTAACAGTAGGGGAATTATCGATAGTAGATAGACGGTGATTTCTCGACTAGTAGTAGGTGAATAATCGACAATGAATAGTAGGCGATTTTTCGACTGTTAGTAGGTGAATGGTTGATAAATAGTGGTGATTTTCCGACAAGGAATAGGCGAATTACCTATAACAACGAATAGTAGCTGATTTGTCGACTAGTAGTAGGTAAATTATCTACAAATAGTGGTAGGTGAATTACCTACAAGGATAGGCGGTTTTTATGAATTTTTTATAGGATATGAAAAAAATAGTGAATAACAATTAGGGAACGTGAAATGAATGCCTGAAATGATGCCTGAAAGTAGTAAAAGTATAAAGAAAACATACTAGTTCTTTAATTTTTTATTACAAGAAAAAATTATAATGATTCTACATATATTCGTACACAAATTTTTTTAGAAAATACAAAATTGTTCTTTATTATTTTCTTATTATTAATTATTCGAAAATGTGAAAATTTTAAGTTAGAGGCGGGTACGGTTTTAAAGCTGTTGCTTTGTTTGGTAAGGTAATTTGGTGAATAGGATAGTAATTAATTCTTAAAATACCAATCATTATTTCATGGGTATTAAACGATTTAATTATATAGCAATTGTAATGCGTATCAAATCTTTTTAATATTGCTTCCCTGCCTATAAAGAAAAAATTATCATTTTCATCTCCAATTATTTTTGTTAGAAGATAAAACTTCAAAGTTTTTTCATCACAAATTGTCATTATATCATTTTCTTTGTATTTAGTGTTGTTTATTTCTAAATGTTTATACACATTAACTGTTTTATTGTCCTGTACTTCAAAAGCAATTTCCGAATTTAACATTAACATATTTTTGTCAAGTTTTGTGGAATACATAATTGATCCGTCAGTAACATATAGGTTTTCTTTCCCAAATTCAATTTGATAAGCTAATTGAAATTGTAATTTAAAAGCTAAAGTAAGACAAATATTTCTTCTTGAAGTGATAGCGGAAGTGTAAGTTTTTAAACTTTTATGTTTCCCTTCGAATCTCATAGACCACAATTTTTTTAAAGGACCTAGTTTTCTAATTACACCGGGATAGTGAATTAAAAAATGGTGTTTAGGTTTTAATTTAGTTTTAAAAAGCGAACAAACAAGTTCATTCCGTCCTTTTATTATTTGTCCTAGCTCAGATATCTGGCCGTCATCATAACTAGATTCTAAGCATAATTCAACCATTCTAATAAGGAGAATCAAAAAATTCCAAAATTTGTCCTTTTGAGGAACAAAATCTCCGATAAATAAAGGCATATAATTAATGAAGCAGGACAAGTTTACCCTCAAAATTTGAAACTTTTTTTTTCCAAACTGTTCCTTGTGTAATATTTTCAATTTTGTCATTACTTTCGGACAATATTCTTAAGTTTTCTAGCATGATCTGTGCAGCTCCATTGCATTCTAGGAAGCGTTTCAAATTATCTTTAAGAGGCATAATTACACTTTTGGAACTTTAGAATCTAAATTGTTCACGTTTAGGCGATTATCAATAATAAATTCTTTAGGATCTGAATAAAGGTTATTTTCAACAAGAAATTTTTTAAGTTTGAATTCTGTACTAAAAATGTCAAAATTTTCTTTAAGGGAAAAAATCATTTGGTACAATTGATTGATGTCTGCGTTACTTTTTGACATAATTTCTATTTCAGATACTAAGGGGTTCAAAATTGACTTCAAAAAATAAGTTACAACTTCAAAAGCTAGTTGTCTACTTAAAGACAAATTGCCACATAAACCTAATATGAATTGCAGAACATGTTTCTATGCGGTAAAAGCGTTTTCAGAATTTTGTTCACGATTACTGCTAGAACAATTTTGTTTGACAAATTCTTCATTTTTTTCACCTTCTAAAAATAATGTGCTTGGGCACTTAACATTCAAGTTTGTATTTGTTTTCGCGTTTAAAGGTGTGTTATTTATAATGCTCGGAACTAAATTTACACTATCCTCAATTTCAGTTTCCTCAGTACTTTTTAGAATATGTTGTTTTTTTAGATGTCTTTTAAATGAGTATTGTGAAGCAAAAATTTGGGAGCAAAAAGTACAAACAAATGTTGATGTACTAGTTAGTTTATGATACATTTTAAGGTGTTTTATATAACTTTTAATCTCGTACATATTTTTACAAACAAAGCAAGATATAGTATTCATTTTGTTTCTTTTAAGTGTCCTGTTAGTGCAATTAAGTCGTTTGTTTTTTCGCCTGATACTGGTATATCATAAATAACTTCTTCAAAAAGATGCCAAATTTGTGAAAATTCGATTAGATATTTTAAGTCTAATACGTGATACAATTGAAAAGCCAGAGAAATTGCTTTCAGTGTGTTATCGACTGGATAAAGGATATCATTGTAATAAACGAAAAATTCCGTAAATTTTGTATCATCAGGGCTCACGGCTAAAATGAGTGGTTGTAAAGAAGTCTTATGCAACACACAATTAGTCTTTTTTTGATTAATAGCAGACAGTATGTAATTCTTATCCTACAAATTGAAGCGAATATACTATGAGTGTAACGGCAACAAGTTTTACAAGTAGTACTTACAGAAACCGACATAAAAAAAGACGACTGGCTGTCACTTATAGTTGGCTTCCACTGGCATCGACGTTTGTTTGCTAAATATTCTTTCAAAACCATCTCAGAAAAAAACTATAGTTTAAACAGCAAACGCTTATAAAGACCCATTTATTTTAAAACTTATTAATAAAAAATTCAACATACCAAAGAAATGTTGTTTTGTGAATCACAACTCACACTTGGAGATTTGTCAGATGTGGGTGCAGCTACGTTTCCGACCGGGGTAGAAAACAACCATTTATCGATGGGAATAGAAACAGAATCTAGATTGCTGATGATTCCCTAATAAAAAAATAAGAATGAAATGGCCCACAGTATTCATGTGAAAGAAATTTACGTTTCCTGTTCGCCACTCGTACAACTTTGTTCGAAATTCAATTCTCAATCCAAGTTTTTCGTTTGGAATAAGATCCCTCAGATCCTTATTCAATACAGAAATTTTAAGAATTCCTTTTTCTGTAAATACCAAATACACTTTTTTTATCACAAAAACAATTGAATACTGTAATTTCACTAACCACGAAATGACTGAATTAGTTCTGGATATCCCCATGAAGCCACTAAATTCTCAATGAGCTGATCCTCTGCAATTTCAGGTACACTTTCAATTTCGTTTTCGTTATTTTCTTCACTCATTTTCAATTATTACAATCAAAATGCAGCAAATGACTGATTTCAACTAGAAACGCGTTACGATACACAACGCCTTGCTTGTAAACCTCCCGTTAATTCTCGGAAAAAAACGACCAATCCAAATAAAAAACCACTGAAAGCTGTATAGAATCATCGGTTTACGACAATTTAGGAATTTTCAGGCAGTCTTCATCATAGATAATTTTGCGACTTCCATTAGGAGAATTTCCTGTAAAGCGGAAACATAAACTACAGCAAGGTGGATGATTTCTCGACTTAGGGTAGATGATTCTGCTACAGAGCGAAAGAATCAGCCTCACCTATAAGCAGTAGATGATTTTTCGTCTTCGACTAGGACATTTTCTTATAAAGCGAAAATACCGCCTTCCGCAAGGTGGATGATTTTTTTACTTCGGTAGATGATGTTCCTACAAATCAAACACATAATCTATCTAGTGTAAAACCTCCCATAAAATTTAGAAAAATCTTGTGCACATTTTAGATGAATATTCTACTTATAAATTTTGACTACAGAGGCAATAAAAATATCATCTACAAATTTAGGAGAATTGAAGATCTACATTTCATCTAAATCAGTTTAGATGAATCATTTCTGCCAGATAGATGACTTTTCGGCAAAATTTCTACTTTTATGCCACCGAAATCAATTTAGATGAAATATCTACATCAATTTTCTCTGTGTAGGCTTTTATGCCGCTCTGGTCCTAAGCTTCGCCCTACCAAACTTGTAGCCAGTTTGGACTCCCGTCCGTCGCACTTCGTCAATAGGCTTTTTACTCCACAGTGAATGGTGGGCGGTGGACTTTATGGAGTACTCTCCACTCCTGCATCCTAAGGTTCTGTTTAGTACCCCTATCCTTTTAATTAATGTTAATGGGGTCTTCTGTTCCACGACCATTCTGACCCGGCTTGCCATTTGGCAGAAGGTCGACTTTTGAGCCGTTATAGGCTTTATTGTGGGTGCGTCGGACTCCTTTTCTGAAGGCTGGTCAGCATGCTTTTCAAACCGTATGACTGGAGCCTCCATCCTTTCGCCGAGTTATTGTGGCCTGGAGAAGGTCCAGACGATCTCACCCACATTGACATTGGAGGAGTCAGCTTCCAAAAATCGTATAAAAGGTTTTGGGGCTGCACCACCCGCCTTCTCGAAGCAGCCTCTCAGCAAATCTTTTTCTAATTAAGAAGTGATCTCAGCGCACTCAACCGCCGCTTGCTGACTAGCACTGCCCTCATTGTAGAGTGATTCCGCAAATTCCCCTTCACTGGGGCTATATTCAGCCCCCTGCTGCATGGATTCAGAAATATTCAACTATCCTCGTAGGTCGTGTTGAGAGGTGATCCATCCTCAAGCTTTTTTAAAGGTATCTATATTGATCCTTCAACACTATTGTTCATGCCGTGAGATTGTGAGTTTTATCGAGTTTGTTGTCTCTCGATCCGCCGTAGTCAGTCTGCTTCATGAACAGGCAGGAGCACCTCCGGTAGGATGTGGCGTAAGGCCATGTACAGACGGTTTTGGAGTCAGCACTTCCTGTTTGTGGGGTGTTCGAGTCATATTGATGAGCACGTACATTTGGCTGGGTACAAATAATGCAAGTGTGATCCACCGCCTGCCCGCCTTACCGCGCCCTCAAAAGGGCCAAGACGATTTTATTTTTCACTCTAAATTGTTCTTCGAATTCATTTTGGCGCCTCTTGCCACCTGGCGCCTACAGCGACCGCTCCTCTTGCTCTGCCCCAGGGCCGGCACTGAGTCCAGTAGTGGGATAATTCTTCCTCTTCCCTTATCTCAAGAGCCTCTTTAGCGTATGTATCTTGTTTAAAAATTTTCGTACTGTTGATGTGGGTTGGAGACACGGACTTTAGAGATAGCAGTCTGGTGCCTTACCTTCAACGCTACCAAGACCGTATTTTTGTAAAAAAAAACATGAATGGTGAATGGTGAATTCTCAAATAAGTTAAAAAAATTATTTGAATTTTCAATAACACTTCCGTACAAATCTGGACATTTGATCTCTCATTTAAACCTGGAAAAGAGCAACAATTTGGAAATTTATAAAATCGTGAATACAATTTTCGGGACAGATACTCAGGCACTTTATTTTTGCTGGTGAAACAGCTCTCCAGCACAAAAAATGTCAATCAAAAAATCCCATTTAAATTCCAGTTTCCGCCACGAATTAAATCGGGGCTGTGAGTACTACACGCGAAAAAACCAAACATCCAGTCTGCTGCTCACCTTTCAGTACCATCTCAGGTAATTTATTAATTCGCGCAAAAGGCAGCGAAATTTTCCCTCGTGTACGTCGTATTCAACCATAATGAAAGGGTGATATCTGATAACGCAATATTGTCAACATCAAATAATTTCTCGTCCTGTTAAGTACCAGTCCAATATTAACTTTCCATCGCTAATTACAGGCACACGAACGGGACAGCCAGGTACATACCGGGGAAAAATCGGATGTGAAAAAAAAAACACTTATTGAAATACAAACACTCCAGGTTCGAATCAATTAAATTGAAAAATATGAAGAAATATTTTTTTTATTATTTTTGTGTAAACTGAGAACAAATTTTCGCTGATAACAAAAAAAAACTTTTCTATTTGAACGATGAAAAGTGGCGTGTTAAAATGTAAACCGGATTCGTTCAAATAAAACAGATTCCAAGGGTTTTCCCCAAAAAGGAAAAAAATTCACGTTCAGACTCACTCATCTGTGAATTATGTTGGAAGGTGTTTTTTCCGCGGTTTTATCCACAATTCACCTGATGAATTGCATTCAGAATCAATGGACGTAAACCTTATCTGTGGAGTGCTGTGCACAGGCATCGAACTCCAAATAATAATGAAAACCGAGGAGTTGAGGAAAAAGGCAATTCGGATTCTTGACGCGATTCTAATGTAACTTGAAACGTGACTAAAGCTATTGACGCGAAAAGGGTGAAAAACATATCTATGCTAGGCACAAGGGTGTTACTGAAAGCTTAATTAGAAGATGTTTTGCGTTAAGTATTAATTAATATTAATAACCTTTAATTCAATGTAAAAGGATTCAATGGAATTGAAAAACTCGTGTGCGACATATCAAGAGCAGTGTGCTTAAAAATGTCATTTGTGATTCGCACTTCTACCGTTTGTATTTGAAGTGAATCTCTCTGGGATTATATTTATATAGATGGCTTGCCTCAGCTCCTCTCTTGTAAAGGTTATAATAAAGTGGGAACTGGCATATGCCAATGATGCTGCCATGGACAACTATCATCCGATATTGTGACACTTTTCTCACTCAAGTTTCTATCTAATTTCTCTATAACTAAAATTGCCATGCTTCAACGGCTTAAGTGCAGTGTTAGAAATTTTCACTGATTGCTATTCCGTTTCTATTAAGGCTTCCAGACTTCTAAGAAGGATATATTCAAGCATTTCGTCACTCATGTCTTGCCTAGTTTTCTTCTTTCATGGTTCTACAACCGGGATCCGCAACTGCTCTCTCTCCCGATTCCGAGCCAATGTCATCCAGTTTGGCATCACGAAGCTCTGGGCGTCCTGGTCTACGCAATCTTTCCAGCGGAGATTGGCCCCGCGATTCTAGATGTTAGATTTTTGTTAGATCTAACAACGCTTCCCCAGATTACAAAAAGAGCTTTCGCGTAAAGCTTTCCCTCGATTTTGGAGACTTTGAATAGTCAGACTTCCCCTTCAGCAGTCCCATGATTGTGATTAGGTGGTGTTTGTTTATATTCGAATGCCGGTTGCGCGAAGTTAATAAATAAAAGCAAGGTAAGTAAAATGCGTACATATAAATATTACCAGTTAATACCAGCTGAATTAACTTGATCCGTGCACCCAAAATCATGCTCGGTAAATACGAAATATCTACGATATTTATTATCCAGGTTGGTGAATGCTAGCCTAAAAATATTTTAAAATACGCATTTTACTTACTTTTATTTGTTAACGGGCGCAGACGTCCGCTTCAACAGCCCAACAAATCAATTTTTTTTATTTAAATTTTTTTACTTTGATTTATTTATTGCTGAGCGTTCAAGAGTGAACCAGCATAATCATCACGCGGAGGAGCTGACAAATAATATTTTTATAAGTAATTCCCAAATTTATAAGTAATTGCCAATATTAACCCGCTTGTATATGGGTTCATGCTTTCAATATTTTTAAGCAATTACTTCACTTTTAAAACACCCCGTTTTGATGAAATACAAATCAAAAAATCCATCACAGGCAGCTAGCGAGTCGCTGGCTATAGACAGATTTTCAAAGCTTCAAATTCCCCTCCATTTGTTAGATCTGACATCCAGAATACCAAATCCTCGTTTTTTCTAACAAAAGCACATAGTCTCCACTAAAGGACAAGAGCTTTGAGCTTTTTCCCCGTTTTCTGTTTATAGTCAGATTTCTGGGATCTAGAATCGCGGGGTGGGTCTCCCTCGCTATCTCACTCCATAGATCCTACCGTTGCGTTGAGAGGTTTCTGAGCAGAGTCATCTTCACTCACACAAGCTAGATCCCCAGCACACCGGAGCCTACCGAGTTTGTTTGTCTATGTCGCGATAAGGCTCGTCCTCTCTCACATAAGGTGTCAAAAATCTCCGAAGGATGTTCCTCTCGAACACGGCCAAGCGGTTAGAGTGCTTTCTGCTAAGCACTCATGGTAAAGACCCTCTTCTTATATAGTAGCAGTTTAGACGTTATGGTCGGATGCTTGCATTTGAAGAGCCTTGACAGAATATAGTAGGTTTCGGTGGCTTTTAGCAGCCGTGCGCGTATTTCTAGTTCCATGCTCTTGTCGGCAGCAACTATGAACCCAAAGTAGATAATCGATTTTACTACTTATAAAGGTCCATACATATCTACAGACATCGAGCTTGCCAGACACGCGCCGCGCCAGACAAAATAATATTTCTCTATACAGTGTGCATGAACGTATTTACATCTTCCGTGGCACAACCGCGCAGACGTGGACAGACACAGGCCGTACCCTGCCAGTATTGACGGAACGAGTATTTTGCCTGGGGGGTTAATGTCTGTACGTGTCTGTGGGTGTCGTCGCAAAGTATGAATAAACATCGGAACCGTGCAGACATTTTTTCTTGGAAGCCTTCCACTGAGAAGTGTTTCAACATTTTCAATAAAAATTATAACTAGTGTCTGTCGTCTGATACGGCACCCTATATGAGCTAGAACAGCGTCTGTCGGTAGGCAAAATGGGACTCTTGACTATCAATAATATTGTGGAATATTTTGATTTCAGCCATATTATTGACAATCTGTGGGTGATATTGAAAGATTGTCTAGGGAAAAGAAGGAGCCCGTCAATATTTTGCTCAATGTAATTGCACAATATTATTGATAGTGTAAGGGCCACTTAATAGCAAGCTTAGTTTGAATAATAGAGGAGAATAGAAAAGGTTACCTTGAGAGGACATTGAGTAGGATATGGCCATTAGGTTTTTTTTTTTTTATGTGGCAGTGCTAAGCTTAGGAGTCACCCTTTGTACTACTAGTCCGTCATGTCATTTGTCACGTCATGGTGCAATGTCTAGCAGTAAGCTTAGTACGGCGGAGGGATGAGGGGGGGTATAGGTTAAGGATTAAAAGGTACGGGGGGGTATTGAAGCAGGTGGTGATGAACCCTGCGTTTGAACTCTTGGATGTTGTAGGAGTTCGGAAATACTGACTGCGAGAGGTTATTCCACAGTCGAGTTGTTCTATTAACAAACGAATTCATGTCTTGTTGAGTGCGTGAAAGGGGTAGTTTCAGGTGAAGGAAATGAGACGAGTGGGCTAATCGGGTGTTGCGGGTGTAAGATTGCCGTGGAGGCAGGAGAGCGTTTAACTCGGAGGAACAGTCACTATGATAGTAGCGATAAAATTTTGTCAGTGCTGCTACATTCCTACGGTGGCTCAAGGGGTCGATGGTGGAGCAGGCGGTGTCGTCATCGATTAACTTGAGCGCCCTTTTTTGCACCTTATCTAACCATGCCAAGGTGGTTATTGGGGCGCCGCCCCAAACGAGGGAGTTATATTCGAGAAGAGGCCGAATGTAGGATTTATAAATAACAGCACGGGCCGATGGTTGGAGGAGGAACTTGCACCTCTTAAGAAATCCCAAGCACTGGGATGCTTGTTTGGCGATTTGGAATATGTGGTCATTCCATCGCAAGTCTTTGGCTAATGTCACGCCTACGATGTGTAAGGATGGGTCGGCCATTAGTTGAACTCCATCCACTCTCAACGGTGGAGAGGTGTTGAGCTTCTTTTTGGAGATAAGACAGTACTTGGTTTTGTCGGAGTTGAATTCAACACGATTCTTCTTTCCCCACTCTAGAATGAGTTCAATGTCGTTATTAATAGAGTTGAACATTAGTTCACGATCATCAAGACAGGATCTGGCATGAGTCTGTCTTGTATCGAAGCTGTACGAGTAACGTAGAGTACCGTCGTCAGCGAAGCTGAGAAGTGGGTTGGAGGGGATTGAAAGAAGGTCATTTATAAATATGAGAAATAAAATTGGTGATAAAATTGACCCCTGGGTACCCCCGCAGTGATCGGGTGGGATGCGGATTTGACGCCATCCAATACCACTTTGATTGAACGGCCAGAAAGGAAACTCTCAATCCACTTCTGTAGAAGTGAGTCAACTCCAATAGCTTTGAGTTTAGCTAACAGGGCTGTGTGCCAAACTCTATCGAAAGCCTTGGAGATATCCAGAGCAACCAGACTAGACTCACCGGATCCATGCAGACTACGGCTGAGGTGTTCTGTAAGACAGACTAAAAGATCGCCAGTGGATCTTTTTTGTCGGAAGCCATACTGTCTGTCGTTTATGAGTAGATTGGATTCTAGATATCCCACAAGCTTTTTGTTGATTATCGTCTCCATGGTTTTGGAGAGAATAGAAGTAATTGCTATTGGGCGGTAGTTAGAGGGGTCGCTGGAGTCACCTTTTTTCGGTATTGGCTGAACATGGGCAAGTTTCCAAGAGTCGGGATAAACTCCGGAGAAATATGACAGGGAAAATAATTTGCGCAGAGGTTTAGCCAAAGGTGAGGCGCATTGTTTTAAGACGATAGGGGGTATATTATCGGGTCCAGTGGATTTGTTTGCATCGAGCTCTTTGAGGCACCTGTACACCTCGCGAGTCCTGAAAAAAACCCTTGTAATTATCTGTAACCACGTTGTGGTTAATAAAACTCTAATTTTGTCAAATAATCACAGACTGTTTATTATATTAAAAAAAGTTGTCGTAATAAACTTAAATTCTATTTTTATGTAAACTTTAACCGTATATATCACTTTGTAATTTTTGGACGAGATGTCTGGTAACCTTTTTGCACGAGCAGAAAAACGGAGATGCCGGAAATTGGCTCTCTCGATAAACACGATCGGGACGGAACGGGAGACGGCAAGATCACTGAACTTTGAGTTCGGTGATCGATGAAGTGTTCCGATTGATCGTGTTATCGTGTGGGAGTTTATTGTGTGACTTTGCGTAAACTTGGTAATTAATTAAGTTTACGCGGTCACTACATACTCCCCCCCCAGCGTAGCGTTAACGAAATGTTACCGCTTTAGTCGGCTTAGCTTCGTTGTCGCGGTCACAACCGAAGGCTGGCTTTAGCCTGTCGATAGATATCGACTTGGTTGTGCCGTTCAATTTGACGACGAAGTGTTTTCGTAATCGTTTGATTACTTCATATGGGCCTTCATATGGAGGTTCGAAAGGTTTTCGAACTCTGTCGACTCGTATGAAAACGTAGTCGGCGTTCTCCAGGGCTTCTGGCACGTAGACATCCTTTTGGACGGGTTGCCGAGGATGTATTGCCTTAATGTTCTGCATATGAGAACGAAGGCGAGAGAGGAATTCTGATTCTTCAATTGGATTCTCATCCGTTGGGATAGAAATCGAATTGGGAAGTCTCAGATTCTGACCGTATACGAGCTCGGCTGGTGAGCATTGTAAGTCGGTCTTAATTGCCGTGCGTATGCCTAACATGACAAAGGGCAAGTCTTCACTCCAATGAGTAGTGTTGTCCCTTGCCATTAAGGCTGCTTTTAGTTGCCTGTGGAACCGTTCAACCATCCCGTTTGCTTGCGGGTGGTAGGCGGTGGTCCGGATTCGATGAGTGCCGAGTAATTTGGCAACTTCATTGAACAGTTTCGATTCGAACTGCGTACCTTGATCGGTTGTGATCTCTAGTGGTACGCCGAATCGTGGGACGAATTCAGTGACGAATTTCTTTGCCACTGTTGAAGCTGAGATATCCCGAATTGGGTATGCTTCAGGCCATCGCGTGAATCTATCGACTATCGTTAAGATATAAGAGTATCCACGAGATGGGGGTAGGGGTCCCACTATATCCATATGGATATGGTCAAATCTATTATTTGGAAGTTTGAATGCTTCCAATGGAGATTTGGTATGCCGTGAAACTTTGGACTTTTGGCAACCTAGGCATGATCGAGACCACTCATTGCAGTCTTTATTGATCGATGGCCAGAAGTATTTCTTGGTAACGGCTCGTCTTGTAGCACGAATACCAGGATGGGAGAGACTATGTTCGGAGTTGAACGCTAGTCTGCGTAAGGAAGTGGGTATGTAAGGCCTTGGAATGCCTATACTATTTTCACACCACACCTGATGGGCGGTAAATGGTATTGGTGTGAGGACTAGTTTTACCCGTGAGCCGTTGCTGGGGTGCTCTTGTAGAGACTTTAGCTCTGTGTCACCTTGTTGAGCCTGAGCCAGTGTAGGCAGGTCGAAGGTGACCGAGTCGACGTTGTCGGTTGCTAGTGAGCGCGACAAGTAGTCGGCGACAACGTTTTGTTTACCAGACACATGTCTGATGTCTGTGGTAAACTGAGAGATTAGACCCAAATGTCTGGTCTGACGAGGGGATCGTTCGGTCTTTGTGTGAAGGGCGCGAACCAGTGGTTTGTGATCAGTATAGACCACGAAATTGCGTCCTTCAACGAAATAACGGAAGTGTTTGATCGCTGAATAGATTGCGAGGAGTTCGCGATCGAATGCAGAGTACTTCCGTTCGGTTGGTGACAGCTTTTTGGAATAAAAAGCTAGAGGTTGCCACCGATGACCGTTGAATTGTTCCAAAACGCCTCCGATTGCATAATCAGTCGTAAGACTGTATTTTGCATCCTCGATTGGATGGTTCAGCAGAGTTGCTTCAGCCATCGAGGTTTTCACCTTGAGGAATGCCGCCTGACATTCTGCTGGTCAGTCAAAAACTTTATTGGCACGTGAGCGGTTGAGAAGGTCTCTCAAATGCTCGTTTATCGGCACCAACTGTTCAGCCAATTTTGGGATAAATCGGTGATAGAAATTCACCATTCCCAAAAACTTCTGGATCGATTTGACAGAAGTTGGAGGTGCGAGATCAACGGTAGCCTGAACCCGATCGGAGGATGGAAGTATTCCATCCTTTGTGATGCGGTGGCTTAGAAACTTAATCTCTGTTGCACCAAAAACGCATTTCTCTAGCTTAATGGTTAAACCGAAGCTATCGAGGCGTTTAAAGAGCTCTTCGAGGTGAACGATATGCTCATCCTCGGTTTTACTGGCGATAAGTATATCGTCCAAGTATACATAAACGAAGTCGAGATCTCTCGTAACTTCATTTATGAACCTTTGAAAGGTTTGTGCTGCATTCCGTAGGCCGAATGGCATACGTGTAAACTCATATAGGCCGAATGGCATAATGAGTGCAGTCTTATGCACGTCATCTGGGGCGATTGGTATGTGATGGTATGCACGTACCAAGTCAACCTTTGAAAAAATTGTGCAGCCGTGAAGATTCACGGAGAAATTCTGTATATGCGGGATCGGATATCTATCCGGCACAGTGACAGCATTAAGGCGACGGTAGTCGCCGCATGGCCTCCAATCATGTGAGTCCCGTTTAGGAACTAGATGAAGCGGAGATGCTGCGGGGGACGACGAAGGTCGACAAATCCCCAATTCGACCATATGGTCGAACTCTAACTTTGCCACCTTCAGTTTCTCCGGATGGAGTCGCCGAGCGGTGACAAAAGGTAATTGCCCTTTAGTTACAATGTGGTGTTGCACATTGTGTTTAACTGGAAGGTTAAAATTGGGCGGTTTTGTTAACGAAGCGTACTTCGTTAATAGCTCTTTGTATATGCCAATAACTCGGCATGGAAATGTTTCGGGGTTGTAGTCGACGGTAGCGCACACGTTAATTCGAAATTTCGTGCGCTTGTCGACTAAATGCCGATATTCAAAATCGACGGACAATTTGAACTTCATTAAGAAGTCCGCCCCGATAATGGCTTTAGTGGTGTCGGCTATAATGAAGTTGTAAACGTATCGTCGGCGTAAGCCGAGTTCGAGTTCAAGCAACTTTGTGCCGAAAGTTCGGATCAGTGATCCGTTGGCCGCGTACAGAAGGACGTTCGGGCTACCGTTATGGGCCGGGAACGCCTTGGCGGGAACAATTGAAACGTCAGAGCCCGAATCAATCAGAAAGTCCATCCGATTGTTGGTGTCTCTGACGAATAAACGATATGAGCGGCCGGTTATATGCTCGCTCATATCGACCCCCTGACTCTCTAGTTTTTTTTAGATTGGGTGGTGGCCGACTTTTTCTTAGCCGGCTTGGCTTGACCACCACCGAAACTGCAGGGGGCCTTACAGGTGCGAGCTTCACTACCATAACGGTAGTGAAAGTAGCACAGGCTACCCCTGGCTTGATTGGCCCCTTGTGGCCGATTGGCCGAGGGCTGTCGAGAGCCGCCCTGCCGATTGGCAGGTGTTCGGCTTCTCTGATTGCGCGGGCCACGATCGAGCTTGTCTAGCCGGGCCGTCAGTTTATTGATGGCGCTTTGCAGCGACACCAATGTTGGATCGGCGTTGGCCGAAGTTGCGCGGACGGCGGACGCGTATGAGGCGCCTCCGTGTGGAAGCACCTCCCATACTTTGTCCGCCGTTGCAGCTAGACCGGCTAGGGTTTGGTCGGCAGCGGTGGCCAATGTGACCTGGATGGCCTGTGCAAGCCTCCGCTCCCACAGGTTCCGGATCAGGTCGTCATTGACTGCCGACGATCCACCCGCTAGTGCCTTGAGAGCCTGGAGGAACTCCGAAGGTTTCCGGTCTCCAGGCTCTTGCACTGATAGCAACTGCTCGAGTCGGCGTTTCTCCGAAGTGCCGTACTTCTCGAGCAGCTGCCGTTTAATATCCTCGTATGAGGTGGCGTGGTCTACAGTGCTAAGCCGCATCGCCGTTACCGCCTCTTCCGGTAATGCGGCCATAACATTGTAGACCTTCATTTTCTCCGATCTGCAGCCCGCCAGTTGAAACATTATTTCAGCCTGGTAAAACCAGGAGGCGGGCTGGTGTACCCAGAACTTCGGGATGTCCAGTTTAGATACCGAAGTGGCATCGACTCCCGAAGGTCTGGGTTTTGGTCTCTCTTCGTGCGAGGCTTCCATATCAAAATCCTCTGTCCTTGACATATTGAAAAATATAAACAATAGCAAAAAAAATAGAAAAATGACCAATGAATACGTCCAAGAAAAAAAGGAAAATTAATATTATGCAAGAGAAGAGAAAAATTCGAAATGATTCAAAAAAATACGTAGAAACAAAATAATATATGTATATAAATTATGTATGCATGTGTAGAAAATTATATCTAAATTTATATATTGTATGAGAAGAGAAAAAAAATATTGCAATTTATATTTAAAAATAATGTTTTTGTTTTTTTAAATTATCTGCATATTCCTCGTCTCCTGTTGAAAAATTTGTCTTCCACTATTCCTTTGTTTGGTTTTGCCGTTGACTGGTTGAACTTGAAATTTTTTTTTCTTCGCATGTACGGATGAAAAATTCTTCCAAATTGAGTCAATTCATAATGAAAACTACAAACGATAGAATAAAAGAAGAAAAAAAAATCTTTTTGGGGCTATATGAAATAGCAATTAACTGTCAAATTTATAAATTGACTAAAACTTGAATATAATTTATACTTGACAGTTGACACGTCGGGGTCACCAATGTAATTATCTGTAACCACGTTGTGGTTAATAAAACTCTAATTTTGTCAAATAATCACAGACTGTTTATTATATTAAAAAAAGTTGTCGTAATAAACTTAAATTCTATTTTTATGTAAACTTTAACCGTATATATCACTTTGTAATTTTTGGACGAGATGTCTGGTAATCTTTTTGCACGAGCAGAAAAACGGAGATGCCGGAAATTGGCTCTCTCGATAAACACGATCGGGACGGAACGGGAGACGGCAAGATCACTGAACTTTGAGTTCGGTGATCGATGAAGTGTTCCGATTGATCGTGTTATCGTGTGGGAGTTTATTGTGTGACTTTGCGTAAACTTGGTAATTAAGTTTACGCGGTCACTACACCCTGTCCATTGAATGGGCGTTACGCTCGGAAACAGGGGGTATCACATCAGTTTCGGGTAAAGAAGAATTCGAAGCGAACATAGATGCTAATAAATTGGCCTTGGATTTGCTGTCTGCTATTACCTTCTCATTGTGAATAAAGGAAGGGGTTGAAGTTGTAGTGAAATTCTTCTTGATGGAACTTACCAAGGACCAGAAGTTTTTGCTACCGGAGGTTGCGTTTAGGAGTTTACTTCTCAATTTGTTGTCAAATAAGGTTTTGACTTTCTTGATGGCGGTTTTACAAGAATTTCTTTGTTGTATGTACTCTAAACGGAGCGATTCACTCGGGAAGCTCTTGTACGCTCGGAAGGCGGCTTCTTTAGTTTTGATTGCATTCATACACTCCCGATTAAACCATCTGTTGGGCCTAGGCTTCACAGATTTGGTAGAATGGGGAATGAACAAATGCATTCCTGCCTGAATGATCCTGGTGATACGGATAGCGGCAGAGTTGGCGTTTCTATTCCGGAAACACAGATTCCAGTTTGTAGACTGGAAAAAATTAATAAGCCCCTGCCAATTGGCCTTCCCATAATGCCATACAGTTCTTCGAATGGGAAGTTAGCGCTGATTAGGCATTGGTCTGAATTGCCGAGAGGTGAATCAACTTCGACGGAGTAACGCGCTGGATGAGAAGTTAGAAAAAGATCAAGGAGATATTTTCCTTGATCAGCAACATCAGGGACTCTTGTGGGATGATCCACAATTTGATGCAAGTTATTGATGTCTGCAAAGAGCTCGACGTCCTTGCCAGAAATACTGGTGCCATTTGAGTAAGTCAGCCATTTAACGTTGTGAACATTGAAATCACCCGCAACGATGATTTCACACTCAGGATTGGACGACAAATATCCCGAGATTTGTTCGGAAATAGTATCAAAAGATAAGGTGGAGGCTTCGTTACTTATGTTAGGGCTTCTGTATAGGAAGCAGAAGAATATGACGTGGCTTTGGAAAATGATTTTAATCCAAAGATAATTAAAATCTGAAGTTGTGCTTGAATGTATTTTATAATAAGCCACGTCGTCCCTAACATAAATGGCAATACCCCTATGGGGGGAGAGATTGTGCACTAAAGTGTACCCCGACACCTGGTAATAACCTAAGTCATTATCGGGTGATGTTTGGGTTTCACTTAGTGCGAAGATTGGGGGTTTGTAACTAGATAAGTGGCACTCAACAAAAGAGAAATTCGCTTGAAGTCCACGAATGTTACAAAAGTCAATACCAAAACTTGACTTGTAACGGGACTTCGGTTGCGCGGGCTCAATCGCCACGTTCTCGGGAATATTTCCCGGCATTACATTTGCCGCAGCCATCAGAGTCAAAAAATTTGTCCTCGTCAAAGTGTTATGCCTTTTGAGACGGGGCAAATTTCATCGACCGACAGATTTTAGCCGCGGCACCTGCAGGACCGAGATGCGAGAGAGGGTAGGGAGCAAGGGTACTTACTTGCGCCGTTCGTCGGTCCGGTCGTGTCTAGTGAAGGGTGATGGGCCTTCGCGTTAGACTGCGCTCGTTATTGTTTTTTGTCACTGTTTTTTAGAGTTTTTTTGTGCACTTTTTTATATTTTTAGTTTTTTCACTCTCACAATTTTGTTTTATTATTTCGGTTTTATTATGACGCGTTTTTAGGGACCGGAACAGCGCACGTCCGTTCTCTTTGCTGTCCTAACCCAAAATCGTAATATATAACGTATTTTCATTTTTCAAGGTCCCAAATAAAATTTTTAACCAAGTAATTCACAATTGAAAGTGAAATAACACGAGAAGCATTGTAATTTATTTTAAAATTGAAGTATTTGTAATTTAATTATAAAGTTAACAATTTATTTAAGAAAATATTTTAATAAATATATCAATTTACAAGGGCAAGCTTAAAAAAGAAATAGTTAAAAAAAAAAACAAAAAAATACGCTTTTATTTTAAAATGAGCCAAAACGTAAAAAATAATTTTGAATGTAAAGTTTTCAGCCACTTAACTTAATGTAAAAAGTTTTTAAAATTAAACAAGTCTTACAAGCATAAAATTTACACTGAAATCTCGTTTTCTCTTATAATACAAGCTGCTATCTGTGGGCGGTTGGAGGAACTTAATGTGTGCTCCTGCTCCATCTATACAAACGATAAATCCTGGTATTCCATTTTTTTTTTTTTTTTCAAAAAAATACTGCTTCGGTTTCTGTTCCTCTAACTGGAAATGCTGAACCAACCAACCTGACTGATCAACCAACTGAGATTACATTCAAAAGCTTATCCAAGTTAGCCAAGTCGAGGCAACTAAAGAAAGTGAAAATATGAGTATTTTTGTGGTAAAACGAATAAAAAAGTATCAAAAATTTGTTGCAGAAAACAAAACTGCCGTTCATAAAATTAAAGCAATAAAGCAAATAACTATTAAAGAAAAATTTAAAAACGATATCTTAGCCAACATGAAAAATAGGCTGCGTTCGAAAATTCAGCCAGCTGCGCAGAATTGGCAGCACATCATTCAAAAAATCAATTTTCTGCAATCAGCCATATATATACATATATCCTTCAGCCGATTCTGCGATACTGCCAATTCTGCGCAGTTGACTGAATTTTCGAATGCAGCCATAGACTGAAAAAGAAAAGTGACTTAGAGTCAGTGTCAAAAGTTGGTATACATCGGCCATTTCTTACTTGTAAGGTGGGTATTACCTAAGCCTAAGGAACAAATAATAACGGGAATCTTTTGAGGCAAAGGTAAATCTTGTATATCAGTGTTTAATTACTTATAATAAAGTTAAAAAATTAGGATGTTTAAGTATGATGCATTGTAATCCTTACTAATATTATAAATGCGAAAGTAACTCTGTCTGTCTGTCTGTCTGTCTGTCTGTCTGTCTGTCTGTCTGTCTGTCTGTCTGTCTGTCTGTCTGTCTGTTACGCTTTCACGCCTAAACCACTAAACCGATTTTGATGAAATTTGCTACAGACATAGTTTAGACCTTGGAGACGGACATAGGCTACTTTTTATGGAGAAAAAAAGGGTTGAAGGGGGTGAAATGGGGTTCAATAAGTTGTAAGGAGATTTTTTATCTTTACTTTTTTTTTTCTATTGTATAAAAAGTAACTGACTGACAGACAACGCACAACCTAAACCGCTGGAGCTAAAGGGCTGAAATTTTGACAGTGCATCCCTATAATGGCGTGGACATCCCCTAAGCGGGTGAAATGGGGTTTATCCAAACCGCTGGAGCTATAGGGTTGAAATTTGGACAGTGCATCCCTGTAATGGAGTGGACATCCACTATAAAGCGATTTTTCCAAATTCATCCCCTAAGGGGGTGAAATGGGGTTTATCCAAACCGTTGGAGCTATAGGGCTGGAATTTTGACAGTGCATCCCTATAATGGCGTGGACATCCGCTAAGAAGCGATTTTTCGAAATTCATCCCCTAAGGGGGTGAAATAGGGTTTACCCAAACCGCTGGAGCTATAGGGCTGAAATTTTGACAGTGCATCCCTATAATGACGTTTACATCCAGTAAAAAGCGATTTTTCGAAATTCATCTCCTAAGGGGTTGAAATGGCTTTTATCCAAACGGCTAAAGTTATAGGGCTGAAATTTTGACAGTGCATCCCTATAATGGCGTGGACATCCAGTATAAAGCGATTTTTCGAAATTCATCCCTTAAGGGGGTGAAATGGGGTTTATCCAAACCGCTGGAGCTATAGGGTTGAAATTTGGACAGTGCATCCCTGTAATGGAGTGGACATCCACTATAAAGCGATTTTTCCAAATTCATCCCCTAAGGGGGTGAAATGGGGTTTATCCAAACCGTTGGAGCTATAGGGCTGGAATTTTGACAGTGCATCCCTATAATGGCGTGGACATCCGCTAAGAAGCGATTTTTCGAAATTCATCCCCTAAGGGGGTGAAATAGGGTTTACCCAAACCGCTGGAGCTATAGGGCTGAAATTTTGACAGTGCATCCCTATAATGACGTTTACATCCAGTAAAAAGCGATTTTTCGAAATTCATCTCCTAAGGGGTTGAAATGGCTTTTATCCAAACGGCTAAAGTTATAGGGCTGAAATTTTGACAGTGCATCCCTATAATGCCGTGGACATCCAGTATAAAGCGATTTTTCGAAATTCATCCCTTAAGGGGGTGAAATGGGGTTTATCCAAACCGCTGGAGCTATAGGGTTGAAATTTTAACAGTGGATCCCTTTAATGACGTGGACATCCACTAAAGAGCGATTTTTCGAAATTCATCCCCTAAGGTTGTGAAATGGGGTTTTTACAAACCGCTAAAGCTATAGGGCTGAAATTTGGACAGTGCATCCCTATAATGACGTTTACATCCACTAAAGAGCGATTTTTCGAAATTCATCCCCTAAGGGTGTGAAATAGGGTTTTTACAAACTGCTAAAGCTATAGGGCTGAAATTTGGACAGTGCATCCCTATAATGGAGTGGACTTCCACTATAAAGCGATTTTTCGAAATTCATCCCTTAAGGGGGGTGAAATAGGGTTTATCCAAACCGCTGGAGCTATAGGGTTGAAATTTTAACAGTGCATCCCTATAATGACGTGGACATCCACTAAAGAGCGATTTTTCGAAATTCATCCCCTAAGGGTGTGAAATGGGGTTTTTACAAACCGCTAAAGCTATAGGGCTGAAATTTTGACAGTGCATCCCTATAAAGACGTTTACATCCACTAAAGAGCGATTTTTCGAAATTCATCCCCTAAGGGTGTGAAATAGGGTTTTTACAAACCGCTATAGCTATAGGGCTGAAATTTTGACAGTGCATCCCTATAATGGCGTGAACATCCACTAAGAAGCGATTTTTCAAAATTCATCCCCTAAGGGGGTGAAACGGGTTTTATCCAAACCGCTAAAGTTATAGGGCTGAAATTGTAACAGTGCATCCCTATAATGGCGTGGACATCCACTATAAGGCGATTTTTCGAAATTTATCCCCTATGGGGGTGAAATGGGGTTAAGCCAAACCGCTGGAGCTAAACGGCTGAAATTTTGACAGTGCATCTCTATAATGAAGTGGACATTTACTAAGAAGCGATTTTTCGAAATTCATCCCCTAAAGGGGTGAAATGGGGCTACCAAACTACTGGAGCTACAGGGTTGAAATTTGGACAGTGCATCCCTATAATGACGTGGACATCCACTAAGAAGCGATTACTCGAAATGCATCTCCTAAGGGGATGAAAAGGGGTTAACCCAAACCTCTGAAGCTGAAGAGCTGAAATTTTTACAGTGCATCCCTATAATCACGTAGAAATGAATGACTCGAAATTCACTTTATTTAATATTCATTTGTGATTGCTTCATAATTTCGTACATCCACGTAAATAGGCGAACAAACTTAACGAACGTTCGTCAAACCCTAAACTGTCACTTTTCTTGATGACATATACATGCCAATCTCTGCTTCAAAACTTGCAGATTTGTTGAGCAGAGGGGATATTCGCAGCAATTTGTTTACCATATTTATTAAAAAAATGCACTATAATTAACCCTTTTTAGGGATAATAACAGCTGACTTTTTTGTTGGTTTTTTTTAAGGAAAACATTGCACATAATAAACAGATTTTAAAGGCGTTGCAAGGCACGCGGGTTTTATGCTAGTATAATATAAACAGAAAATAACATATTTTTATCTACGTATATGCAGGGAGTCCTGTCACAGCCTGTAAACGGTTAATGTGGTATATAGTAAATAAAAATGATCGACAAAACCCCCAAAAAGATGGGTTTATCTCTGCCTGTTTTCGAGATAGGACGTTTTCAATTTTGTTGTTCGGGAAAAAGTGAATGTTAATAAGTTTCAATAAAAAGGTAATGAAGCACGTTCTATATCCATCAATAGGGTATCTATTTTATCGCCAAAAGCGGGTCTTTCATTTGATTAATAAAAACAAGAAAACACAAATAAGGAAATAAATTTGTAAATTATATGTAAAAATACATTTCTTCCCTACAAATTTCATTGTAATTCAATGAGTAGTTCATTAAGGTCCTTTTTTCTCATCCTCAAAAAATTCTCAAAATTTTCTTAGAACACCCAAAGACTCCCCCTGCCTTTGTTGTTTTGCTATTTGTAATTGAAAAATAGGTTCCTATGCTTCACTTATCTGGTTTTAGTATTTTGAAACCCTAAAAATAGAATACACCTATATTTCTGTATGGCCGGTGTATACTAACTTTTGACACTGACTTTAAATAAAACTGCAAACATCGACTAATTGAAATCCAAATTTGGCGATAAGTTGACTTCGAGAAGTGGACCCGTCAATTGGCCTCCAAGGTCGTGCGATTTAACACCTCTCGATAATTTCTTGTGGGGCTACGTGAAGTCGCTGGTTTAGGTTAATAAACAAGCAACAACTGACGTAATGGAGGCCGACATTGTTCGTGTTATTCGTGTGACTTACGGCCACCAGTACTCGAAAAAGTGACCCAACTTGGACGTGTAGAATGTGCTTCGTCAAGATCAGCCGCGGTGATCATATGGTAGAAATCATTTTCAAATTATGTCATGAATTGATCTTTCGATTAAAACAATTTTTTGATTAAATTTTAATTTTTTGTGTTACTTTTCACAATTTAAAGTTCTATCAAGTTAAAAGCATCCTTTATATCCTAGTTTTTTCTTCATTATTTAACGCGCTTTCTCGTGTCTCCATTGTTGGTCCAAGAAATTCCTCGGGCATTTTTTTTTATTTGCTCTATCTTCATTGAATTTTTTTTTTTTAATTTATACACACGTGTATTTGCCGATATTTACATAAATGCTGCCATTTTAAACTTAAAAAATGTAACTGAGCAATAGAAAATGCATGCTTCATTTTTTAAAAGCAATATCTCAAAAATTTGAGTTCAGTCTCTCTTTTTGCATACAATTTGAAGCAATTTCTCGTAAAAAGCTTTCAGAATGAGACATTTCTCAATACTTGAGATTGATCTCATAGTATGAGATATAACTCAAGTCTAATATTTTTTTAGCATAGGAAATGAAGTAAATGCTCAGAAATATGAGATAAAACTCACTTCTCATTTTTTTGCATACGACCCCTTGATCTTAGTTTTAGAAAGGTGTGAGTATTCTGCGTAGATTGCTACATTACTCATGAAAATATCTCATAAAATGCTAATTTTTTATTGGCTTGCTCGTTGGCATTTGGCAATTTTATTAATTCATTGACAACATCTTCTTCTTAATTTTCCGCGTTTGCTGTCTTCATCTTCCGAACTACTAAACCACAATCTAGCAAAACTTAACATCTTTAATCTCAAATTGTTTATATATAGTTTATAAAACTTTCGCAAAACACAAACTCAAAAATGTTTATTTTTCAAACTCAAAAATATTTATTCCTCAAGAAATACAAATAAATTCACCTTAGCACCTACCCTCTCTGACCCCTACGCTGAAAGTCGTAATTTGACTGAAACGTCAATTTCTTCAACTCAAATGACTTGTGACGCCACCCGACTCTCAGCAGACTAACTAACTAAAAAACTAGACGACAGTCGTATGTACATGTGACTGTCATATGACTCGACTTTCAGCAAAGCGGACTAGGTGTACATGAAATATTATGGGGGTGAAGTTCCCCACCCAAAGCAAAAGTGCGTGTGCACGTTTCCTTCCATCTCACGCTCTCCGCCGCCCTTGGATCGAAGGGATCAAACCCACATCCCAATTAGTTTTAAAATAATTTCACCTTAATTAAAGAAGCACGGTGGTATGACATGATCTCCAGTGGACACAGCGCCTAGCACATATGTACACATGGGCTGAAAATTTCGTTTTGGCAACATCTCGTGGATTGTGCACAGGTAGAGAACATTTTTACGATTGATTTTTGACATCCGCTGTCAAAAAATTCTCGTTAGAGAAAATTCGGTATGTAGGCTGCAGTGAGTAACACGTTTTATCCTAGACACTTTGGAAAGTATTTGTCGTTACTTGCGTACTTTAACAGAAAAGATATTTACTTATTTCAATTATTGATAGAAAGCAAGTTTATGTTTAAGACACTTTATAACCTCTCTGTAACTGGTTTTTAAAAGAACATCTCCAAAACCACTTCCTCCGCAAAATCCTCAATCAACTTAAACATTCCCGACTTCCAAATCATAAACGCTCTAACAAAATCCCCATCAACGCTATCAAGTAAGCACTCGTCATTAGCTTTTAATTGTTTCACATAATAAAACTGTAATTTGTTGTCTATATGCTTCTGACGTTCAACGAGATCCCACACAGCGCCTTCCAGCAATCAACCGCCGCATTTCCATGAAAACGACTCATGATCTAAACTGCTTCCCTCGGTACCGCTGAACTACCTACCACCCCCAACTCGGCGTCACAATAAGTCATCAGCCAAAGATATCAAATTAGCATTTTCCTTGGCACAATAACGAAATGTGTAGTTATGTGCCTTGGCATTATTATGTGTGTCTAACCAAATACCAGGCCACAACAGCCGGATAATGCCTGGAGATGATATCTTGTTCGCACATCATTACGTTAACCATACTAAATGCGTCCCTATCCCTCTCTCTGTCCAGTATGTTGTCGAGGGGAGCACGGGGGCTCGGTCAACGCATCTGCTTGAATCTGTCGAAGAGGGCATCCTCAAAGAAGGACTATCCGACTTCTATATGTGAATCGAGTAGAAGCAGGACTTGAACTGAAGGATTCAACGTTGACACAAGGAGAGAGTCTCGATGGCGCGCTAGTTTATTGTGGATAATGTTATGGCGTGTTCTGGCGAAGGGGGATTTAGACCAAATATTGAGGATTGGTATAAATTTCAAGGAGTTATAAATGCTGGGTTATGCGCAGATTGTGCTCAAAGCCACGTGGTCTGGATTTGGGTACCGGTGTGTTAGCGGTGGAGTAGTAGTGTCAGTGTAGATTGGGGCTTCTTTGATAGTTTTTTTAAGGTTGAAATAGAAATGAGAGAGACCTGGCTGATTTACTGATATCATTGTTAAATATGGTTTAGGTTTTAGCCTCTAGAGCTAATTTTGGTACTTATGGTAGTTTTGGCTTCGCGTTTTGGTTTGGGGTTGAGTTTAGTTCGAAATAGTTAAATAGAATTTATGAAGGCAGCTAAAGTTCGACGTTTAACCTGCTTCTAGGACTTTTATAATCCAGAGAAATGAAATTCATTTTTAAAAAAATCTCTTGATGTTGTCTGATATGTACGTATATCTTAACGAACTTGTTTAGTTTGACTGTTTAGATCAGCGACCGGCAACCCAAAAACATTGGCGTGCCACAAAATAGGTAATTTAAATTATTGCACATTAAGCGTGACAATAAAAAGTACCTTTGTTTATGAAGATAATTTTATTTGTGTAGTAAAACTTTTCACAAAGCAACTTTAAGGCCTTATTCACATAAAGGCCTCCCGCTGGCCGTGGCCTTGTAGGTTAGATTGAAGACAGTACAGTACAGTACGGCACAGACTAACGAAGGCGACACATTAATCAGTTTGACTGACGGATGAGGACTTTAGGGATCCGCCTGACAGGCCGTGGACTCCAGGTGACCTCATGATACCCTACATACACACAGTCGAAGACACAGTGCATTCAAGTGCATCACAGTGCATCTTCATGACCTCAACGAAAATTTTAGTCTCAATAGAAGTTCAGGAGCCGGTTAGTGTATTTCGAAGGTTGATAATCCTTCGAAATGGATTTGGAAACGAAAAAAAAAAATGTCAAGCAAGAATTGAGCGTACGCGTAGATCAAAAGATTTTTTTCGTTTTCAGTAAGAAAAGCACAACACGAAATTTTTTTTACTGTCTACCAAGCGCTCGATAACATAAGACCTTTCGAGATCTTTCAAACGAAAATTTACATTTTTTTCGAACGAAAAAACACATTTTCGTTTTCGAATAGCCCAATCGGGTCCATATCTTCCGGCCCAGACTGACGATAACTACCCATTGACATAAAAAATTTTGTCAGCATTCCTGAACTGTAGGCGCCATTTAGCTGGAGGCTGGCAAGTGTGTGGTTATACTAGGCCTGAAGGCAGGGCACCTTCAGGTCACGGCCTGTCGGTTGCAAATGATATTACTTACGTAGTATGCCCGACTGTGTTATTGATACATATGTATCAGAGTAGCAAGTGCGCATACCTCTCTAACATTCGCGCATGAACATAAAAGTCTGTAAAATCAAGGTTTCAACCCATCAATTTCCACAGTTATGAGGCGTCGTCGTTTTTAGTACTTTTCCACCTGAACTTTGTCGAAAAGTTCCAAATTTGCACCATGTAAGCCCAATTTTAGCATCAAAATTGCTTATAACTTCAAAAGTAAAGGTCGTAGCATAAAAGTTGTCCTCGCATTATTCATAAGAAATTGTCCAAGCTTTTCAATTTTGTAAAAAAAATATTGTTTAAGTACGTATTTTTGGAGAATAAGGTGGTTGAATTTGAAATTTCAATGAGAAAAAAGAAAACGGTTCATAACTCCGGAAGTAGGTGGGTTGGAGCCTTGACTTTTACCAATTAAGATAGCCGGGAGTATTCTGTATAGATTGACTACCTTATTCAAGAAAATATCTTATAGAGTTACAAAAATGCAGGGTGATATGTAAACCTCTACCAAACAAATTTTAAACGTCGTAGCGACTAAGACGTTACGATTTTTTGTTCGTCTATCCAAAACCTATCCACAGCCGGCCGCTTTGTTAGTCAGTAATACACCCTGCATAAGATTTTCAAGTAATATCAAGCATTATTTATAATATGATTTTTTTCGGGAAGTGGACCCCCGTCGAATTAGGGGTTGGCGCTAAAACAGGGATTAAAATTTCTACCACTATGTATGTAGGTTTTGTCAGGGCTAAATAACCGTTAAATACTCGTGACAGATTTCAACTTCAGCCAAGGGTGGCCTTTTTTTCAATTTTAACCTCTTTTTTACCCCCTAACTTCCTAACTTGAGGTGGGTCCACTTCCCGAAAAAAAAAATCATATTATAAAAAGTGTTCGAAATTACTTGAAAGGCTTGCAAGCTTGCTTACAAGCTGTGAAGGTTCAAATATGACCAAAATGCTAAAATATTGGAATTTTTCTAAAAAAACGAAGAATATTGGGATTTTGATCACACTTTTTAATTACATATCTTCTAAACGGAAGCACTCCAGTTCCTGTTCTTAATATCATATAAAAGAATACACATTTACCTAAAGGATGAACTACTTACTCTACGATAATTCGTCTAGGAGTCATTCAACTTAAAGTAAATATTAAAAAAATACATTTTTTTTCTTTCGTTAACACCCTGTATTTTAGTGGATAGTGGGGTAGCCCCTCTCTAGAACATTTTTTTTCTCCAAAAATATCCAGGAATCACCCCTGAAAATATTAGCCACGTAGTCCAACAGAGGATTTATTAAGCGTCTGATGACCTATTCAAGTTGCGAATTAGGGGGATATGAGTATTTTAAATCATTAGAACGGCGATATCTCATGAACGTACGGGAAAATTTATTATATCATTTTGTGTAGATAATCGCATGATTTACAAACTTTGCAAACATTATTTTATGATAGGACTTGCCGTTTAAGAGATATTAGCCAAAAACGATTTTTTTTTTGTTTTAGGGGGTTTTTAAGGGTAGCGTACAACCAATTTTCGAAACTTTTTTTAACATATTCTTCTCACTAAAAACTATTTTTTTAAAAAAAGTTTCGTGAGTTAACATTTAATTAGAGGTCAAGAGCTCTAACAAATGTACTACTAGCTTTGTCCGGACTCTTCGCAATAAGCCTGTTCGGCATGGGTGTCCCTACCGGAGGCTAGCTAATTATCCAGCTTACCACCGCCAACATAGCCTAGTGCTACCTAGAGGCACGCAAGCCCCACCACCACGGCAAGGTGTAGCGTCACAGCGACTTATAGTAAGTTAAATTGTAAATATCATAATTAAATAGAATCCCATTTAATAATACATTTGCTACTTGAACACCATCCTACCAAGCATGTTACAATACAATATGAATTTATATTAAACCAGCTGGGACTCGGTACGCCTTGCTGCACCCATAAGCCCATCCATTGACTTGGTATTTTTCGAGATATGAATTTTGCATAGATGAAGTGCCTCAAAGAACGGGTACATGGATCTTGAGACGGCCGTCATGGATCTGACGGTATATTTAGTATACTACATTGCTTTAGTGTATGTCGGTTTAGTTTCAATAGCGTCCCACCTATTGTTTGACAGATGCGTAAATTTGAAATAATCATTAAATGGAATGATTTAATTTAAAGACAAGCTTACATTTACGAAGCTGTCAAACAATATGTAGGCCATGAAGCTATTGGAACTAAACTGAAGTGAAAATTACCACTTCTTAGATTTTTCAGCTGTTCCTTCTGGTTGAGGGTATAAAAAATAGCTTGCGACTTACTCTCGGATATACCAAATATACACAAAAAATTTTATTTAAATCGGTCAACCCGTTTCGGAGGAGTTCGGTAACAAACACTGTGACACGAGATTTTTATAGATATAGATTTAGATTACGAAATTCAGCAAAACACTCTGTAGACTTCACTAGGAAATTCCAGTTGTAATAATAAGTGAGTCACTGCCTTTTCAATGTATGCTTACAAGACGCCCCCAGCTAAAATATAACCAACAAGATTGCTACATTTATGGCATGTGCCACTCAATACAGAAACACTAAACATAATCAAAGCCACACTTTTTGTTATCAAAAATTGTGAACAAATTCCAAACATAATTAGAACATCTTAGAACTGGCATTGTTCTGCTGTCATTGTAAGCAAAAAACAAAAATATAATTACTATTCAAGAAACATTAAGAACCTTCCTGTTAACACGTTCCAGACGACTAACCTTCATTCATTTTGGTTCAAAGGCAATAGAATAAGATTCAAGACTTTTATATTCACCTAACTTGAAGACTCCGAGGAACCTAGGTAGATAGATATAGACAACTGGATCAGTACACAAAAGCGGAGGTAGAAAATCCACAGGCACTCATCACTTCATAAAAGTGGAAAATTTCCACTCATCCAAAGAGCAAACAAAGTCAAGTGAAGTGACAATAAGCGGAGAATCCTTTTCGCGTTTCATGAAGTCTGCAAATACTTAAAAAGCGGAAAAACTTTCACAAACTAACAACAATGCGCGTTTTGTGTTTGTACGGCAAACACCATTCTGGTGGAAAAGCTATGCACGGCTATGCAAAAAAAGAACCACCCCCGATGGTGCATTGCATGCAGCAGTACCACCACCACCACCAATGCCCCGAAACCCGCTCAATGGGGCATTGTTTCGCGCCACCCACAGCGCCGCCGATGGTGGAGCGAGCGTACATAAGTGAATCTGAATAGCCCCAGGACTTTCTGGATCTTGCTTTCTTCCTAATTGCCACAGGCAATGTAGGCTTTAAAACGCCGTTACTGGCAGGACTTAACTTCTCAGAAACAGGATGTTCTGAGGGTGCTTCCTTTCAGGGATTACATCTGCGGTGGGAGATCTTATTCAAGAAAGCGCGCCAATGGTGTACGAAGTAAAGATTGCGTAAGTGGATAAAGCGCCACGTCATGTAATCTAGCAAATTAAGAGCGCCGAGGTTCATCCCCATGAACCTGGAAGTATTACATAAAAACCCCCACCACCGTGCTGGGTCCTTTCGGGGGAACGCGTTGCGAAATCGAACCGGACTATTGAGGCCATGATTGAATGTTGGCAAATATAAAAGTTGAAGCGGATAAGTTGGCTGATAGACTTCCATTTCAGCTCAGTTTCAATGGTACTGGGCCACTTTCCCAACATCCCGCAGCGCCCCCTATTATGAGGCTAGTATCGATCTGCTAAAAGCTTTCTTAATAATGAGTGGCCTATACTCCACCACCCCTACTCCACACCCCTTCATTTTTATGCGGTTTGTTAATGTGAATTCCTTAACCGCTCGTTTACCTTGATACTTCAAACAAAATATAGTGAAAAACACGGGCAGGGGAAACATCCGAATTCGATGCTCTGTGCTTTATGTTTTTCAAGAGCCTTCGGTGGGCGATGTATGCCGGGGTGGTTTTTACACAACCCAGCACTCCAGCCGCCTTCCTTCAGCCATCCGAGTGGTTGTTGGTGAAAAATTTCAATTGTTTATCGATTCCATCACAACAATGTCAATGTGTTGTTGTTTTTTTTGGTTGGTTTTTTTCAGTGGCATGAACATGAACTTTAACCGAAATGGCGGATAGTGTGTATGCAAGTGGACGGATTCCCTTTGCTGCCATTTGATGTCTATCTACACGTACTTGAAGAGTGTCACGTGATACATAAAATCGTCACCCATACGTGATGGTAGCTAGGATTCAGCAACATTTGCCAAAATGACACCTTGGACACTTTAAGAAATGTCTGACAACCTTTTGAATCAATACTCGTCAGCTTTTTGCCTTTTGCTTTTTGTTTTTTGGATTGAATTTTGCTGCAACGTTTTTAGAGGGTTTAAATCAATTTTGAAAATAAAGTTTTTTTTTGTTTAAGAAGACTTTGGACGAGTATTCGACATTGAATATGATTTGTGCATGCATGAACGATAAACCTGACAAACTTTTTCATATTTCCAATCGTCAGCTTAATCTTAATACTGCTAGAGACTACCAACGAACTGCATTTTAACAAAACCTGCATGTAATCTGTCTCAAAAAATTAGTTTTAAGTGATACCGCATTACCTCCTACCGTTTGTTTACTTTAATTGATCAATTCAGATTTTCGTTATTTGTTACGAGTTTGGTAACATAAGTGTAATTTTCCAAGGAATCTGTAATATGCGTGAAAGCCTTTTGTAACGGCAAGCTATCTCTCTACTAAAAAAAAACCTGTAGCTACTATAAAATTTGAGAAATTGGAAAGGGGTAGGCGAAAAAAAAAACAAGAAAAAAGGGGAAAAATTTGGGAAGATGATACTGATTTTGAGATCAGGTTGATGTGTTCTTTCTTGAACTCCAGGATACATCTGATTAATTTTGGAAGATAGCCCAAGAGATTTTGCAACAAAAAACAAAAACCACCGTGTAAGAAAGGCTGGTAAAAGCCGGAACCTTTATAATTTTTAAGCCGGTTGGCGGTCGTAATCAGTGAAGAAGAGTGACCAGTTCTGGAACATTTAGTTTACCCTGAAAATCATCCTCATACTAGGAGCAAGAAAACCTGCCCTAGCCACTGGTGTCTACCATAAGGCGGACGGGGGTTCTATCGGGCTAGGGTATCTTGGATTTAGTCGAAGCAGAGGAATCAACTGAACTGGTGACACTAAGGACTGGTTTTGGCATCATTGAAAAGTATCGGACGAACTGAACGAGAACTCCTATATAAGAGGACTAAGAGTCTCCTAGATATTTTAGATGTATATAGTGACTATTATTAATGGGTTTGGTCAAATTGCATTTCATGTGAATTTTGACTATTATTATTGTTTTTGACTACCGTTTTACATTTATATACACCAAGTTTTGATTAGCCAATTGATATCTTGAAGAACGAGTTGATGCGTTGAGATACAATGTGTCTTTAAATATTTACAATTTTGGTTTGGTAGAAATAGCAGGGTTGTGTTGATTTGCATTCATGTGATTCTCGTTGTTGAGGGACATAATTGTGATATTTCTGTACAAAAGCGTCTTGGTACCAGGACGGTTTTCCTTTTATTCAGGCCCCATAGGGGAAAAAAATAAAAAAAAAAAAACAAAAAAAAAATGAGTATAAGAAACACAAAAAATATAGATTATTACTTACGTTGACTTGCTGATTATGTGTGTGATTATTATTATTAATTTTTTTGGTTAAACAAATCTCATCTTGTTACAGTTTCCATTATTAAAGACTTGTGCATTGCATTTTACTTTTTGTGGTAGTTCCAGTTTTTCAGGTACCTATTGGTTTCCAGAGAGTTTTTTTTTTCAGAATGATGGGCTAAGGTCCAGCGATGGCTTTGCGGTCAGTGGGCGATGCCTCTTCTCGCTGCTAAAGGTGTTTGCAGGTACTTGACTCTATTCAACTTGGTACTCGGTATCCGTAATTGTCACTTCTTCCATACAAATGTCGAAATGTTTCCGTCTAAATTCCGCTTGATTTCTCTCTACGTCCACAATCAGCAGTCGAATTTACCCAATTTTCTGTGCCGTAGTTCCGTTTCTTGTTCACTACCTAAGTAAAGTTTTCGTTCGTTTTCCGACTGCTCTTAAATATTGAAAAACTCAGTAAATTTTCAGGCGGTTTTCAGTCTTATATTTTCAACCGGGGGTGTTAACAATGCAATAAGATGAATAAAGCGCTTGCATCAAGCGATTTGCCGTTCAGAGGACACGACGAGAAAATAGGTTCATTGCACAATTAGGCCAGTCATTAGAGCGAAAAAACGGCAGATTTTGTTATAAAATTGTACAGCAAACTGCTTGCGCTACTACTTCAGGGGTATCTCATAGATTACTAAAACCAAAAAACCAGCCAAAATTTACTCATGTGGAACTGTTTATACAATAATTAGCAACAAAAATTGGTACTTTTTCCGTTTTTGGCGTATACAATAAAAAGTACTGGATGAATCACGTTACTCCCAACAGGATATTTGTAGAGAATTGAAACCCCTACAAAATGGGGTTTTCTAGACCTCGATCGGATAATTTCTCGCCGAGAAAAGCTAAAAAACCCCTTAAAAAGGGATTTTTTTTCAAAAACTCATACCTCTGTTTCTCTGCAATATTAGGGTATGATTTTTTGGGACATAATACCCTGGTACATATACTTTAAACAGCCAAAAGATGAAATTTGTCGCATGTATAGTTTCTGCATAATTGCAGTATAAACAAAATAGACCCTAATCTTGCACATTGCGCCAATATTAGCAGAGTGGCCCGGTTGAAATTTCCAAAACGGTTTCTGAAAGTATAGGCTAGGGGCTACAATTTGTCTATCTCACATTTTAATATAAGTTTGGAGAACAATGCTAAAAACGCTTTTGCAAATGGTACATAGGGCGAACATTCTAATTCGAGAAGTTTCGAGGTAGCGGTGGCGGGGTATAAAGCAACGAAGGAGGCGTTAGGCAACGAAGGAGGCGTTTTTCGTCACTATTGCTTGAAGATAAATGTAGCAAAGCAGCATGTGACGATTTGTTCCATATAAAAAAATTGTAATATGTAGCTAATAAGCATCTGAAGCTTCGTGCATTTTTGCAAGTGAATTGAATATTTGAGTTGCCTTTTAGCATGAAGCCCAGTACTAGTACTGACAACTTCATGGTAAATGAACTTCATGAAAGCTAAATGCATGAAGAATAATTTAATTTTTTTATAAATTAAATGGAAAATACTCTATCTAAGTCTTATTGGAGTAAACCTTCTTTCCTTAAAGTAATAAATATATGCAGTCGGAATCAGTGGCGGATTTAGGGGAGGGCTACAGGGGCTTCAGCCCAGGGCGGCAAATTTTTAGGGGCGGCAAATTTTCAACACATTTTTTTATATTTTAACCGGACAACGTATATATGAGAACGAATGATAATTTGAAACCACATGTCATAAAGAAGGTTGTAATCAGAGACTATTTACTGTACACATTTAATCCCAATACTTTACGATATCCTTCGTGCGTAATATATTCGTCTGGAGAGCGATGTGTCAGATGGGTCTAAAGGTCCCAATACCCGAGCGCTCCATTATGGCGACACTACAATGTTACCAGTCCATTGGATCCGGTCCAAAATTAGGGCACACACACGATAGCGCCTGAGTCAGTCAGCCGATTGGGGTAGATTTATACTAAATTTAGGCGAGCTTAATGGTAAGGGGTACCCCTAAAGGGTTGAAAGTACCCCTAAATTGGGGAAAAATGGCAAAAATTGTTTGAATGGACTATTAGGGACATTTGTATTGAAGGACATTGGTGCAAGGTACACTATCCATCACTCGATACTCACATCAAAGCGGTTTGTGTATGATGCGGGTATTACACTAAGCATTCATTTTTCTACCTCTTTTTTTGTGTAAAGATTGTGATGCGTTTGTAGTTGTGCAATAAACGCGAATGAGAGGGGAATTTCTCATAGTTTTCGCAGACCCCCGAGTACGATGTTATATTTGTGTTGGTGTAATGGAGGGTGAGTCTGGCAAATTTTTTGGCTCAAAAGTGAGGAGTCATATGACGCATGAATTGTACTTCCCTGCGACCCCTTGCCTAAAAAACCGGTTTTGTGTATGGGGGTAATAAACGAAATGAATGATAGTGTAACTTGCACCATTCGCATATGGCCCCGCGCTTTTCAAATCCAAAGAATATCCAAATCTTTGGCTTGGGTTTCGCGTGCAAACAAATTGTTGTTGTTTTGGTTTGGCGTGGTGTAATTTGGACGGATGGTATTGTGCCCCTAAGGCCAAAGCACACCAAAATAGGCCAAGGCGGCAGACGACGGACTTCCACCGTGCCCGTATGTCGACCCAGTCGTACGCCACTAGTGGGAAATGCGTGGGGGGAGAGGGAAGTTTCAAGTTGTAACAGGAAAAAGGTTGATGCACGCTGCGTCAATTCACCCTGCATTTAACAGTGATTATAAAAACCTGGTTGATGGATGATGTAAGAGCGGTGGTGGGGCGGCAGATCTCTTCCAGCCCTTAGGCGGAAATTGTGTAAATCCGCCCCTGGAATCTACATATATTTAATTGAACAGATACTTATTAAGGGAAAGTGTTATTTAACAAAATACACTATCGTATTTTTTTATAATGGTAACAGGTACATTACATTTTTTTTATTATACATATATTGCGAACATACGTTATTTGGAATCAATGCTTAATTTGATTGAAAATAAATAATTATTAATAATATTATGAACATTTTACAGTTTAATCAATGGAAAAAAATAAAAGGCATCAACTAAGAAATATGCAATAAAATAACCAGCTTAAGCATCATGCTTTTTTGTGAAAATAAAAGTATAGATGTAAGGTAGCTAAGCGAAGAAGAGACTTAGCTACCTTACATCTATACATCTTCGCTTAGCTACCTTACATCTATACTTTTATTTTCATTCTCGCGATCATCATTCTATTTGTAGCTTAATTCGTATAAATTATTTTATAATTGATTTTCATCTTCTTCTATGCAAATATCTTCTATAGATATGTTAGAGCACATTATTTCGGTACAGTTTGCGCACAAATTTGAGCATTGTAAACCATGCTTCCGCACGTACAAGAAGTATAGTCACACCCACAACATATATAGGCCCGATACGTTTCGAATTAGAATGTTCGCCCTATGTACCATTTTCAAAAGCGTTTTTAGCATTGTTCTCCAAACTTATATTAAAATGTGAGATAGACAAATTGTAGCCCCTAGCCTATACTTTCAGAAACCGTTTTGGAAATTTCAACCGGGCCACTCTGCTAATATTGGCGCAATGTGCAAGATTAGGGTCTATTTTGTTTATACTGCAATTATGCAGAAACTATACATGCGACAAATTTCATCTTTTGGCTGTTTAAAGTATATGTACCAGGGTATTATGTCCCAAAAAATCATACCCTAATAATGCAGAGAAACAGAGGTATGAGTTTTTGAAAAAAATGCCCTTTTTAAGGGGTTTTCTAGCTTTTCTCGGCGAAAAATTATCCGATCGAGGTCTAGAAAACCCCATTTTGTAGGGGTTTCAATTCTCTACAAATATCCTGTTGGGAGTAACGTGATTCATCCAGTACTTTTTATTGTATACGCCAAAAACGGAAAAAGTACCCATTTTTGTTGCTAATTATTGTTTAAACAATTCCACATGAGTAAATTTTGGCTGGTTTTTTGGTTTTAGTAATCTATGAGATACCCCTGAAGTAGTAGTGCAAACAGTTTGCTGTACAATTTTATAACACGAAAAAATCTCTAATGACTGGTCTACAATGGAAATTATTTGATGTACTTAGAGGTTATTGCTGAATTCGATCCTTTCTTAGCGAAACACATAGCACGCTATGGAAATCCAGGCTCGTATGCCTTAGTTATCTCTCTTTAACAACATGTGAAGAATACATTCTTCTTATGTGAGACAAGGTTTTGAAGACAATTGTAATAGAAATATTAACAGCTAAATATTTTTCTCTGATCATTGACTTGACGCAGGATATATGTATGTATCTCACGTGGACCAGTTCACTTATGTAGTCAGATATGCCCTGCCTAATGGATTACCTGTAGAACACTTCCTCAAGTTTATTCCAAACACAGGCCATTAATCACAATAAATGACAAATGATGTTACTTCAACGTTAACTTAATTTGGAATTGACATTTCAAACTGCCGAGTGTCAATCTTATGACAACCCAGTTAACATGTCAGCCATATATAGTACAACGGCCTACCTACCTAAAATAAAGGAAAGGGGAATGCCCACTGCCCATAGGCATTTCGGCCATGGGTGCCCACACATAAAACCAAACGGAAACGATAATATACATCTTAAGAAATGAAATGATTACTTTCTTGGTTTAGAAAAAAGTCGGGGGTTTTGAGATATACAGGGTGTTTCAAACCATCCGTACCACCCAATTATCTCAGAAGATTTCAATTGAAAAAAATCCAAAAAACACGTGTTTAATATTTTTTGGAACTCTATCCGACCATACAGAAATTGACCCCCCGCCACACCCCCACTTTGGGGGGCGGGGGGTAACTTTAGAATTTCAAATGGCAACCCCCATTTTTTCACGGATTCTGATTCTCCGCCGGAAAATATGAAACTTTTGTTCAAAACATTTTTTTATCCGAAGCCCCCCTGCACCCCCAAAAATCAAAATTATCCCCAAAAATCAATCTACAAAAGTTTGATATTTGTCTTTGGAGAATTATAATCCGTGACAAAAAATATGGGTTGCCATAATTCTTCCCCACCTCCTCACCCCCTCGCAGGAGTGAGTAATAGTAGCCCCCAAATAATAATAGTTGTTAAAACAATATAGTATAATAGTTAGTTGTTAATAAAAATAATATAATATAATAGTTGTTAATAAAAATATACACGTATTGCCTCAAAAAAAATGTAAATTATTTAAATATAATATTTAATATGCACAAAAAACAATATTTTGCATTAATATTTAATTTACGACATAAAACATTATGTAAAATCTTACACTTGATTTCGCCATTTCAATATACGCGACAAGATTACCACTAGTTACAATCCTTATACTTTGACGAATGACCGCACAAAGGTTAAGATTTATGTTGAAGGCTATTACCTTACATAAAATAGCCGAATTTTTCTATTACTATAATATCCAGCAAACATACGACCTTTTAAAATTATGTTGCCATTTGGCAACATAATACCGAAACGGTTAATAAAAAGGGATTATTTCAACGATCCGCAGCACACGCATACTAAACAGCTACCAGTGTGTGCGTAAGCTGTACGCTCCACATTGGTGAAGCTGTTAATTGTGATCAAGTTCGATGAAAACATTCAGGCCAGACTATTCAACTGGTACTGTAATAACTAATACCGATAAGATTCTGCCATTCAAACAAACATAATAAGTAATATACTTATATATAAGGTAAGTATAAGAATACTCTATAATTTACAGTTGGCCTAAAAAAGGGCTATTGTAGAATTAGAATTAATGTACAACATGTAAAAAATATATGTAAAAAAACGGAATAATAAACTTGAAGTTGAAGTTATTAATAAACAAAACTTGATCATGTATGTACAGTAAAATAATTGTTAAAAAAGTGTTGTTATTTTATGAGAATAAAAGCAATTTTACATACAGGGTGTTTCAAACCACCCGTACCACCCAATTTGGGGGCTACTATTACTCACTCCTGCGAGGGGGTGAGGTGGTGGGGAAGAATTATGGCAACCCATATTTTTTGTCACGGATTATAATTCTCCAAAGACAAATATCAAACTTTTGTAGATTGATTTTTGGGGATAATTTTGATTTTTGATGATTTCTGGGGGTGCAGGGGGGCTTCGGATAAAAAATTGTTATGAACAAAAGTTTCATATTTTCCGGCGGAGAATCAGAATCCGTGAAAAAAATGGGGGTTGCCATTTGAAATTCTAAAGTTACCCCCCGCCCCCCAAAGTGGGGGTGTGGCGGGGGGTCAATTTCTGTATGGTCGGATAGAGTTCCAAAAAATATTAAACACGTGTTTTTTGGATTTTTTTCAATTGAAATCTTCTGAGATAATTGGGTGGTACGGATGGTTTGAAACACCCTGTATATCTCAAAACCCCCGACTTTTTTATAAACCAAGAAAGTAATCATTCCATTTCTTAAGATGTATATTATCGTTTCCGTTTGGTTTTATGTGTGGGCACCCATGGCCGAAAGTGGGCATTCCCCTTTCTCCTTTTGTCGAGTATGTTCCCTGCTCATCACAAGTGATGAGCAAACGCAAGAACAAGACATGACTGATATGGTCTTGGTCTTGCACAGTTAGTCTTTCTTTTGGGCTTGGTGTTGCGAGCATAGCCAAGTCTTAATCTTGATCTTGCTAAATGTGTAGGACCAAGACAAGAGTGCAAGATCAATTCCATTTTTGCTCTTCACTACTCAACACATTCGATCTATTTATTACTGCAAGAGTTGTACAATTATATGCAGCGTCAACACTTTGCTGGGAGCTCCTTCAAGCCCATTTCACCGTCAAGAGTCTATCAAAGACTCGTTGGTCATCTCGTGTAGACGGACGCATGCAAAAGTTAACGCCTTGATACACTGCAAAAATGAATGAGCTTTCTTCCAGCTTCATTGGCTTTCAAAGATCATACCTTTTAGTAGTGCAACTTTGCATTTCTAAATGTTCATTGGAACTGTCAAAATTCAAACTATAAATAATTTGCCAAATACAATGTTTTAATCATAGTGATTTATACTTTTAAATTTAACAAAAAATATTAATTGAGCCCCATCAACAGTACGTTACTATTTTTTTTTAAATTCTAAAATCTGAATGACAGTTGGACAGTTATGTTTTTCAGTTGGAAATTTTACTGGAAAGTTTATGAAAAGTTGTTTGATAATTTCCAAATTTCATTTCCAGCTTTATTAAATGAAGTTATTTTGGCTTCATTCGAAGCTGTTGAATGACCATTGGACATTCATATCCGAATGATACTTAAATGTTCATTCGATGGTGCAGTGTATCAAGGGTATTATTAGTCTCCATTGAAAATGACCCACAACAGAAAAGTATCGTTATATGCGAAGCAAGAGGTATTCGTTTGAAACTGGAACGTCCTGATTTGGCCTTCTTGACTGTTTTTTTTTGGGAATTTTTACTGGATCACATGAGCTCCACAAGTAAAAAACTTTAGAGTGTGAAAATTGGCATTACCAACTGTATGACGTACTCAGCGCCGGCCCTAGGGTAGAGCGAGTGGAGCGGTCGCTCTAGGCGCCAGGCGGTAAGGGGCGCCAAAATGAATGCGAAAAACAATTTCGAGCAAAAATTAAAATTTTGATGGCACTTTTTGAGGGTGTTGTTTGTAGCTAGCCAAGCCTATGTACTCAACAATATGACTCGAACACGGCACAAGCAGGGAGCACTGACTCCAAGACCGATCGTACATGACCTTAGGCCACATCCTGCTCGAGATCCATGGAGCAGACTGAACACGGCGGATCTAAACTCAATAGAAACCGCAATCCTAATGTGTAAACAATCGTGCTGAAGTTATGAATGGTGCTGCGTGAATGTACTACGGATACCAGGCGAACTTCGGTTTGAATTAGCCTTCCATGATACGGGGCCCTGCCATGGGCGACCGTCCTTTCTCGCCGAGCTCTTGGTATTAATATAAAATTACCTTAAACAACTTTTGAAGATGGAGCACTTCTTAACGCTCCAAACATTTCTGGGGCTCCCAAAAGAACGACCTACAAGGCCAGTTAGATATTTTTGGATCCATGGATCAAGGTGTCGAATGGGTCCCAGTGAAGGAAAGTTTTCGGGATTCTTTTTCAGGGAGGGCAGTCTAAGCCCGTATACCCAAGGATGGAGTACGTTGAGATCACTCCTTCATTGGGAGTTCCCCTTAGATCTGCTGCGGAAGTAAGAGCACCTAATCGGAGAGGCGACTCAAAAAACGACTGCTTTCAGAAGACGGGGTGGCGCAGCCCGAAAATATTTTATGCGATATCTAGAAGCTGGCTACTCCCGTGTAGAGACTGGTAGGGTCTGCGCGGCCCCCGAGGAAGAAAGGGATACCGATTTTCTTAATAAGAAGAGGGTTAGATCATCTGGATGTGCTCTAGGGCATAATAACCCGGCAAAAGGGCGAAGGCTTTGGCCATACGATTTGAAAAGCCTTCAGAAAAGTCGGACGCACCCATAATGAAGTCTAGAACGACTCCAGAGACGACCTTCTGTCAAATAGCGGAAAGTGTCAGAATTGGCGTGCTTGCGACTAACAATCCGGAGACTCTACTGACCTCGAAACAACTAGTTATCGTGCAAGGAAGCCTTCTGGAGGCGGTAGGTGAATTGGCTCAGGGCTCAGAACAGCCCAGGTCCAAAAGGATATGGGTCCAAAAGAAGACCCTAAGGGTGTAGGAGTGGAGAATACTCCACAAAGTGCACCGCATCAAATTCACAGAGATGACGTTGTCAGGATGGTGAACACTGCAATTTTGGGCTGATGGCAGGAGAAGCCTCTTTTAAAGAGAAGATGACTCTCTCCACCATATGAACCTTACTAGCTGGGGCAAGCCCTAATGCCCAGCCGTGCAATACAAACAACCAAATAGCCTCCAAAGAAAGTGGTGCTGTTGGCGAAACGTCGAGGAGGCAACTCCGAGAAAACATACTTCCTCTATTGCCGCTACAGGGGGAACTGTGACCCTAAAACCACCATCGAAATCCTTATGGGGCTCCCTGCCCAGGCTTGCAAAAGGGGAGATATAGTCCAGTAAGGAAATAGCAGGCATGCAATACTCGAAAAAAGTTTTATCTACGACAACTGGAAATACAATTTATGTGAAGTGAAAGCGCCGAACAAAGGGCGCCGAAAGACAATCTCGCTACACCCTCAACAAGGGCTTGGGCCGGCGCTGGACGTACTAATACATTTTATTGGCGAAACAAGAGATAACTTCGATGATTTCGAAAACAAGGCCAAAAAACTGTCTTTTGCACCAAAATATGAAAGAGATTATCGACGCAATCGAAAGTGTAAGCTACTTCCTGGTGAAAGGGGTGACTGGTACTACACGGCCTGAGGCGGCCAAGACTGCAAATCCGCCACTGCATCCTTGGGCTCACCTCAAAGCTATCGTATACTTCGAGTTTCTTAGGGCGGCAATTTTGGGGACTTGTCGATTTTCTATAATTTAGTGTGATATTATTTATTCAAGCTGTTCGACTATGAGGAATCAGTCTCCTAGTTACAAACTCCTAGTTCCACATTAATATTTGAGTTTATTTTGCATCATCTTCAGATTTTTCTTTCTACATTTTAGTTAGAAGTTCTGGATAGTCATGTAGATTTCATGCATTATACCTTTTCATTTTTGTTGTGGATTTACATACCATGCATTTTTTTGGTATATTCAAACTCGTTGAAGAATTATTAAGCACTAAATTATTAGCAGTATGTATAAGGCAATGCTTAATTATGCAACTAAGAAAAAATATGAGTCATATGGGATGTTTACATTATCCCCACCAATATTTGCGCGAATAAATCGTAAATTCATTGAGTTTTAGGGGGCGGAGTGATTTGAATAACAACATAGAGTCAGCTTCCATTATTTAATTCCTAGAAACACTACCTACAATAGAGCTTGTAGACGGGCTTTGTTTTTCTCATTTCATTCACAGGATATATCGACCTCATTTTATTTCCCCTCGATCAATTAACTACCTTGAACTAAATATTCATCAGGTATGAAAAAAAAATTTACACTCCTAATTAGAATCGTTATTAAAAGAAAAACGAAATAAATTCAGCTCATATTCAGCAAATTTACCCGAGGCTTTATCCTACATTAAAATTTTGATGTAAACAAACAAAATTATTAATTTTAATGCCTGATGCCAGTCCACACATTCGGCTGCCAGGGTTGTACATCAATCCTGAGGGGGGCGGTCAGGATTATGAATTAATTTAAAATTATTTTTGCGGCCAAAATGACACGTAACTGGTGAGGTTTGTTTACTGTAGATATGGAAAAATTTTCATGCAACTTCAGTTTCCATTAAATGAACGTGCGATTGACATAGAATCAATCATTCAGTTTATTATCACCTGTATTAAATATTAATTCCGAAAATCTGAATTTTTGATAATTTTCAACAACAAACCCCCGCCAGCACTCAGTTAGTGTGGTTGTGGGTGTTGTTGATGTAACCTTGTTATTTTTTCATGCTGAATATAGATTTACCATGGTGAGCGGGATTCTTTATGGACGGATGTTTCATGGTGTGTGATCACGGATATTTCATACAGTAGGAAATTATCAAATCAATGAGATTTTCAGTAATTTCATAATAGATGTAAGTGATGAAAAAGTAATCTAGCTGGTGTAATGTAGAAAGTAGTCTGCCAGGGCTATAATTTACAAGTCCTACATTCGTCCCCGTCTTGAATACAACTCGTATATCTGGGCCGGGGCCCCAAGAACCATCTTAGCTTGGCTGGACAAGGTGCAAAACCGCGCTCTCAAACTTATTGGTGACAGCGCCATTTGCTCTTCAATTGACTCATTAAGCCACCGTAGGAATGTAGCAGCTCTTGCGAAATTTTATCGCTTTTTTCATAATGATTGCTCCACTGAAATAAGTAACCTCATGCCTCCACGGCAACATTTTTCCCGCAACACAAGACTTGCCCGCTCGGCTCACCCCCACAGTTTACAGCCCTTATCTTCGCGCACACTCCGATCTAGAAATTCGTTTATAACAAGAACCACTCGTCTGTGGAACAACCTTCCAAAGACAGTATTCCCGAACTCATACAACATCCAAGAGTTCAAACGCAAGGTTCATCGCCACTTTCTGCAACACCCCCTTGACTCCCCCTAACCTATTATGTCCTTCTCTCTATCTTTCGAGCTAAGCTTACTACTGGACATTGCACCATGACCTAAACGACATGACGTACTAGTAGTACAAAGGGTGACACCTGAGCTTAGACTATCACATAAAAAAAAAAAAAAAGAAAGTAAGTGATTGAGAATTTTCTCTTATGACTAATCATTTCCTGGAAACTTTATATAATAAACTCCGCGTTTGTCTGGTCCGAAGCCCAGGGTGTGAAAGGAGAAGGGTAGTCAACCTGCCGAATTGACCAGAGAAACTAGGTAAAAAACCGCATGGATACACGAACTAACTATTCACGTAATAACGCTAATGCATCAGGGGCAGCCAAGGACCAGGGATGCTGGTGAGAAGTGGGTTACTGGCCGAATACCCAAATGAGAATTTTAATTCGCCGCGTGGAATGTACGAAAAGGACATCACGTTGGTCAAAAGGAAATCATACCAATGGAATTGTTGAAATGCAAAATATCGGTTGCTGCGCTAGCGGAACTACGGCTTACCGAGTCCGGGACATTGACGATCGTCCCGCCAACAATCGACGAAACGATGACGCTTTATTATTCCGGTGGTGAGAAACGAGAGGCCGGCGTTCGCTTTATGGTCAATCGACAGGCAGCTAGCAGCTTTATCGCATTCCAACCTATATCCGAGAGTTTGGGGGTTATAACCATTACTGTAACGATCAAGAGCCATATGCCCCAACCGAGACCATCACGGACGCGAACAAGAACGAATTTTACGATAAGCTTTAACAGACGCTGGATATGATACCTCGAACCGAATTAATAATACTCGCACACCGAATTAATAAAAACGTCGACTTTGATCAATACCGTAGATTGAACAAAGAAGTTCGACTACTACTGCGTACTGGAATAACGTTGCTGCCGACATGGAAAAAGCGGCGTCGAAGCACGAGTATCGGACGCTGTACCAGACAATCCGCTGGGTAGGCGGCATAACAATATTAACAAACGACGACATCAAAAAATCGGATGGAACTTTCGTGACTTCTCCCCATGAGCGCCTGCAGCGGAGAGAATTCTTCCACCAGTTGTACAACCACGATCCGCCACAAGGTCCAGCAACAGAACTGCCGAATATCGAATAGCCGACGATTTGTCGATACCGAACAGACAATTATCGAGGTGAAGACGGCAATAAAATCGCTGCAAATGCAAAAGCACCGGGAATAGGACCAAGTAACTGCCGAGATGATCAAAGCCGGATGTGATGTATTATCACAACGACTTCATGCCCTCATAACACATATATGGCATTCATATCGTGTCCCTTCGGCGTGAAAGAAAACGACCGTTGTGCCAATTTTGAAGAAAGGCGACAGTCGGGAATGTACGAATTATCGCGGTATTAGCCTTCTTTCGAAAGTCGGCAAAGTCTTAACGAAAATCATACTATCGAGGCTGCAGAAACATCGAGAGCAAACGAGCCGCAAGGAACAAGCGGGATTTAGACCACACCGAGGATGTATTGATCAAATATTCGCACTTCGTCAGCCAATGGAAGTAAGGATTCGTTGGGGCAAACAAACTGTCGTCGTTTTCATCGATTTCAAATCCGCTTTCGATTGTATCGATTGGAACAGCTTGTGGAGAGTCTTGGAAACCGAACTCGTGCCATTCAGAATCATCCAACTTCTCCAAGCGTCGGGTCGTGCGATGGCTCAACCAGCAGCTTTCGTATTCCAAGCGACTTATCCGAGGAGTTTCCGACTCAAACTGGTGTCCGACAGGGAGATGTCGCTTCGCCACGGATTGAGGGCCAGTGTTCACCTCGATGGAACCCAAATCGAACAGGTTCCGGAATTCAAATATATGGGATCATTGGTTGCGGAAACGAAAGAAGCATCGACGTCCGACGTTCACAGCCGCATCGGCCTGGCAACAGCAACATTCGCTTCGCTCAAGTGGTGGATATGGAAACGAACAAATATTTCCAACAAAACGAAAGTACGGATGACACACGGCGAGTCAGTAACGGTCTAACAAGGATAGTGGATCGAGCCTGTTTAGGATAGATGGAGCCACACACTTATCTCAAAAGTGGGGAGGTAGGTTACGAGAGAGCGTAGGAAAGAGAATTACGACTTCACGCAGTTCTTTAATGGACATGGAAGGATATAGCAAATACCTCCATCGTTTCGAGTGCTCGCTGATGTGCCTGGCATACTCAGGTATCCGGGATAAGGTAAAGATTGTGCGAAGTTCAGCGTAGTGTGGTGCTAGAGACAATGTGACAAAGCTAGCTCGGCGGGAGTTATCCCCTAGCTGTCACAAGTCACAACGCAATCACAGGGGTGCGGTGAGTTCAACGTGAAGTAAATTCTTCTAAATGAAAAGTAGAAGTGAAGTAGACGTAACTTCTGGCCACAATGACTTAGAAACAAAAGTAAGAAGTAAACGCGAGCCGAAAAAGCTTGTGACTTATGACTAGTCACAATTTTAGAATAGGGTTAAGAATCTTAGCCATTATTTATATATCTGTTAGGAATACTGGTTTTATATAAATTGAGTACATATAGTGCAACTTGACGTGAGTTATTCAATAATTGTACAATTTGAAAAATAAAAAGATCATATCACACGCTTGGTTACTCACAAATTCCGGGTTGGTATTTTACCCACCTGGAATTTCCTGGGTGGGTACTGCTATCCACCATACGCCGGCTATGATAACTGGTGGTTCTGCTGGGACGGTGTGGCATCATCAGTATATTTTGGAGAATTGCGATTCTATCCTAATACAGTATATGAAGAGTGCATATCGTAATATTGAAAATAGTCTTCTGTTACATGGTAACGTTAATCCCATTGCAAGCCACAAAACATCTGGATGGCGACGCTCAAGTACCTGACGGAACAGCATGTCGACACACCATTAGTGTCGGAGGAAAAACCCAGCAAGAAACGCAAAAAAAATAACATTCCGCAAAAAGGACTCTGCCTCGTCCTGTTTCTGCCCCCGAATGGAGGAAGGTGATGTTTTACTTCAGTAAAACAAATCTCTAGGGTATCGCGTCAAATCCTGGAATTTTTTGTGTTATTTGTTGTTGTTGTTGCTGCTGCTGCCTTCCCGATTCGTCCTTCACAGCAACGTTATAGTCCTGTATACTGCTGCTGCATACAAGGGTAGAAATGAAGCGAAATTGAGTAGTGAATGAGTGCGGAAGGCTGTTCTTCTGCCACAAAAATCCATTGGGGAGCCTTCAAACATGGAAAAGGCATATTAAGAAATGGCGAATTTCGTTCGTTCGTTCATTTTTTTTTGTATGTGCTGGCTGCTTGGTTGACGGTAATGTTTCGACAGGATCTCGTCCTTTTTTTTATTTTGTTTACAACAGAAACGTGCCAGGAGCATAGAAAACTCTAAAAACGCAAAGACACACATTTTGGGAAATGTAAATGATGTGAGGTTTTTTTTTCCTGGTGGGACTTATTTTCTAATAAAAAATTTTGCTTCTATTTAAAAGCCCTTTGGGGATGTAATTGGATAAATTATTAAAATTTCAAGATGGGAACAAGTGCTGGGAGATTATTTCGAAAAGCTAATGCAGAACTCCTCGGAGATAGTGCTTAAGTATTGGTAATTGATTACAAAAGTGTGGCAGTTAGAATATACTCTCAGGTTATAAATAAAACAACCATGACCAAGTAACTTAAGCCGGAAACAATGCAGCTAGAGGAACACCACCAAATCCTCTCATTCACCCTTAATCCGGAACGTGTCTACTCAAACACAAATTGCCAGATAACAAATATTTGCCCCCATTCCGGGGTGATAACTAAATCAATTTCTTTACCGCCCTGTTTAGGGAATTACTGAGTATTTGAGGTATCCCAAAATTGACAGTCACAATTTGGTTATATTACAGAGGAAAAATATTTGCTCAGTCCTAAAAATGAAATGGAAATAACTAAAGCCAAGCCACCTTGTTGTTGCTGCCATCGACGGGGGCTGTAGTGGGTGGGGGAGAGCGGGGCGACAGAAGCAGAATGCACCACTTACTTCTATCTATAAGCGCGCCAAGTTACAATCCAGTAAACATCGTCGTCTTAAAGGACATTTTTAAGGCAACATTAATACCTCTTAGCCAAGTTGAATGCCCTACCCCTATATTTAGTCGCTAATAAATTACTCACCCCCCAGCCCGGCCGTATCTTCCTAAACAGCCAAACAGGGTGGGTATTTGCCGCACTGACATCACTCAAAGCCCTGTAAAACGCCAACAGTCGAAAGTTATATGAAGGAGCTTTAAAGACGGCTTTCGTCCCATTACTGTTCTCGTATTTATTGCCCTCCTTGCTGGCAGAGTGTTTACGACTTGCAGACATTTTACAGTCCCGATCCCGATTCCCAGTCCTTATCCTCGACAAATAGGGGTTAATTATGAGTCTCCATTACACCAGTTATTCGCATTATAATCTGCTTAAACGGTTTTCATCGAGGAATAAAATGCTGCAATTAGATTTAACACAATTTGCCAATTTAATTAACCGAATAAATACGGAAGACATAACAAAGGCTGCCGACAAAATAGGATTCCGTGTTCCACCCCCTCCCCCCCCCTGCCGCACTTCCCCTCCGCCCCGTGAATACTGTCTTTTGTACAAGTGTAACAGAAAGTAGTTGTGGATGGTTTATGGCATTTTGGAATGTAAAGAGCTCTGAAATTTTCGATTTTCGAAACGCTTGTGTTTTCATGGCTTTTGTTAAGTGAACTTTAAGGACGGTGAGAATTTGTATTTTGAATGGTTATGAAGTAATTTGAACCTTTCAATGGGATTAAAGTAATTTAAATCATTGCTTTAAGATGACTCAAAAATGGGTCTATATTTTTCTCATACATGAGTCAGTAGATGTATAGACAACTACACACTCTTAATAACCGCACAGTATTATTCTAGTCCTACGAACGAATATATGATATTCGTGGAGATTTGATGTATGGTAGAAGTCGCACGCAAGTATGTGTTCGTAAGTACCCTAACGATCGAATATATGCAAAATTTATTTAGGTCCGTGCCATATCAGCACTCATGGTCGCACCTAAGGGTACGAACGGTTACGGTACGGTACGTTATATTTAGTTCACGATTAAGATTAGGTGTCACCCTTTATACTACCAGTCTATCATGTCGTTCATGTCATGGTGCAATGTCTAGTAGTAAGCTTAACCGGGGGCTTACCTGAGTTTAAGTCTGCCTGCGTGCCAGTGCATATGGCCGCCTCTAAAGTAACATCATATTATAAAGAAAAAAACGGTATTTTTGATTAGAAAATAAAATTTATGCATCACGTTACCATGACATGGGTATATTATTAAATTGCAATGTAAGCGCGGAGCCTATGTGAGGCTGGGTCATGAACAAGACCAAGAATGTAAGAGCAAGACCATTTGTGATAATCACTAAATAAAAACTTGAATGTTGTTCACTTAACTTCGATACACACATATCCGTGACCAGGCGCGGATTCAAGGGGGGGGGGGGGGGCACGGGGGTCATGACCCTCCCCCCAAAAGCTCGAACTATGCAATAATAGTTGAGATGGGAGAAACCAAAAGCTGCTGATACGCTTCTGCTACTTGTCGAACATCTTGAATGTCTCAACTGATCAATGTCTCGGTCCAACATGTTTGGAGAAAGCATTTCATTAAATTCGGTAACAATGTTGTCCAATAAAGGAATGAAGATTCTTCTTCTGGAGTTTGATTTTTTGACGATAAACAACTCGTGCTTCTTTGAATTCCTCATCCAATTGTGCAGCGAGATGTTGGGCTTCAGTAAATAACCGTCGAAAACCAGAATCTACATCACATCTTTTGGTGAGCAAGGGTATCTTTGATCATATCCGTTGCTTTTTTTAAATCTAATGAAGACGTTTGGAGTATTCGGCTCAAAGGTAAAGTTGTACCTGATACGTACAAAAAGTAAAAGCTTATTATGTTATTAATGACTATGATAAAAAATCAAATAGTACGAGTATTATACACGCCTAGAACGTCATTTAACCAAGCAGATGAAATCGGAAACTCTAGGCTGAAAAGTACAAGACGAAGATTTGCGCAGCAGATGCAGTTTTCGCGTCCTCCCACACCGAAATCTCATTAAGTGCGTCACACTTTTTTATTAATTGTTCACCCTCAAACTGCATGTGCCCAACGTGATTTTCTACCCAACTAGTAAAGTTGGTTTCTACCAGTCTAGCAAAGTCCTTAAGTGATTTGCCACCAAGATGTTTTTTAAAAACGTTTGCAAAACCGTTAGCCAAAGCCAAAACTGCTCTCATTGCTCCTGAAGCATTGCGACAATTTGTAACTTTGGAAGATTTTAATAAAGAATTGTTAACAAATGATTACTGCAAGAACAACGTCTTGCGTGAATGGCTACTTTCGTCAAGTCCTGACATACCCCTTTCAAATCAGACACCATTAGCGAGCAACTATCTGTTCTAATTCCAACCAAATATTTTAGGTCCAAGTCGAATTTCTCACACAGATCAATGACGATATCCTCGGAACGAATTGCCTGGTATGCATCGCAAAATGTGATGAAATTCTCTGATTGCTCTGTTGCAGTAGTGGTAGTAGGATAAGCTAAGGTGTTTTGTATGAGAATTGTCGTTCGTCTCATCAAATACAACTCCGCAAAACTTTGCCGCTCTAACTCTATTCAGAATAGCTTTCTGAATTTCGTCTTTGCAGGATTCCATAAGTTGATTTTGGGTGGTTTTACTGATATATGTCGCGATTGAACCTGCGGTTTCCAAATGATGCTGAAGAGTAGTCACCAAATTCAACGAATAGTGCCCTGAAGTTCCTATCATTTGCCACCAGACTATCTAACTTTTCCGTCAGTGTCACGATTATAGAGAAGTTCATTATCCCTACATAATAACATCGATCTCGGCTTTCTTTTACTAGTGAGTCCCGTTGTACACACAGATGCTGGGTTATGAAAAGTCTGAAGGAAACTTTTTTCAGCTTCTACCACCCGCTGATGATATTGGTTCCGTTGGTAAAATGAAAGCGTTCCATTTTGTCCAAGTAAATCGTCGAATGCTTTCAGTGTTTCGCTTTCTTGGTTTACTTTTAATTCCGTGACCCCTCCAAAACAAAATTCTAGATCCGCGCCTGTCCGTGACGTGATGGCGACTTCAGTGCAGTACCAGGAGCATCAGTGAAAAAAATTATCGGTACGATAAAATTCCATGCAAACAAATTGTTAAAGGTGCGATATATTCCAAGACATCTCATGCTTGGAGCACCGACGATCTCAGTCTCCTTCAGGCATACGTGAAAAAAACTACGTTGCCACCGATAATTTATCCCGGACGTGAAACAAATATAATTTTATAAGAATTCAACAGAAATTTAGATAAACTTTATTTGAAATACACTCAAACTTGTTTCTGTGCGACAACTTCCCCAAGAATTCACCTGGGACGACCCCACTCTCTCTACGCTAAATTCCATGATGCACTTGAGATAACTGTTCATATTTCAAAACTGAAAGGTGAGATGCCATTGAACATTGAGCACTGAAAAGGAAACAGCCGGTGCTATGCGAATGTCAGTGAAAAATTCATCACGGAAGACACTAATATGGAAAACATAGGCTCCGAGTCGTTATAGGTGTGGATCGATCATTCGCCGTATTCGTCGCGCTTTCCATTATGGTTTATCCGCCTTTTATTTTGGTCCGCAAATAGAAAGAGTTTTTTTTTCTCGTAAATTGACTTTTGAAAAAACCTGTTTTTGAGTGATTTTTTAGCCAAAAAGTCATTTTTAATATTTTTGACCATGAAAAACTTTCCAAGGGCTAATCGGGTCAATATTTTTGTAAGAGCTAAAGCCGTAGAGAATTTCATAGTCGATATGCTGAGCGCGGGGTTATACCTATAGTCTTGGTTTCTACCAGGAAAACACGAGAAAAACGTAATGACTCCGGCGGCCATGTTTTTTTTGTGATTCCGATGTTGTTTTCTTAAACAGTCTCAAGTCTCAAGGAAGCCAATTTTCAGCAATTTTGGAGTTTTGTCTCCTTTCGTGTTTGTTTTTTTAATTCCCTCAGGTGTCATGTGTGGCCTACGATGAATTCTTACATTAACAGATTTGTAAAAGTGTGGAAGTGTTGCCAATGCAAAATATTAGTGCAGAAACTGCAACCTACTGTAGCATTTTATTCCGGTTACAGAAGCCGATTTGGAGTTCCCCTAAGGATATCAACAAACTAGGGGAGACAATTTGAAAGCAGCCTTTTTACACAGTTGGCGAGATTATTAGTTTCTAAAAGTATTTATACGACACCATACCATCCCCAAACCAACGTCATTAAAGAAAGTAGACAGGACTTAGCTCTCTCATTTAGTCGTCTAGGAGAGAGAGAAAGAGTGGACACGTATGAAGATTACCGAAATACTCCTCGTCCTTGGTATTAGAGCAGCGTTTAAAGAAGAAGATTTTAACGGATCCAGCAGATATGGTCGATGGCGAAGGAAAGTTTTTGTAGGTTCTACCGGTAACGGAAAACGAATTTGTGACGCAGCTCAAATTACACTTCGAAGCGGTAAACCCATCATTGCGCCTTATTGTGGGTTTCACTTTCCGTGACAAATGGGGAATTGATGATCTTCAGCCTTTGTTACTTCACCATAAGGAGACATGTCACTGTCATTGTCACTTTCCATATTGTGGACAGTAAATTCAGCGAGGTGAGAAAGTTCAGTTAGCCTTTTTGTCTCACTTCCCCATTTGTCACCGCAGTGACAACCACAATAATGTTGATTCCAATCACGACAGCAAAAAAACATTTGTTCCGGAAAATCTCCAAAGCACGGCGCACTATTTGTGCGTGATGACAAGAATAGAGAAAACCGCTCACGTTGCGATACCTGGGACCTTTTAAGGTAATGAAAAGAGGATAAAATTTTACGAAAAGGGAAAGAAGACGTCAAATCTAGCGATCGAATCAAATCGGCTTATATCATAAAAGGTCCGCAGCCATCATGAGTCTTCAGAAGAACCACAGAGTCAAACAATACGGACTCAGAAAATAGTCAAGCCTGTCAGGTTCAGGGACTAATGATAACATCGGAAAGGGGGATACTGTGGTGGCATCAACAAACACCTTATATTTTTATAACAAAAAGTCTTAGTAGCCTTGTTCTACCAGTGCGAACCGTATAGCAGTGTGACCGGTGTGAACCGTATTTTTGGGGCGATTAGACACGCCGTTTTTTCATACATTCAACTATTTTCAGGGGTGAATCCGAAAATATATGGAGAAAAAAGAATTTTAAAGAGGGAGGTATCATCCAGTTTTTGAGTTTAATTTGATTCCCCTCCCCCACGACCCTGCTGAGATCAGTTACACATATGGAAAAATAACGGTCTTAGTGTGGAACCTTATGGAACACCGTTCGTGATTGTTTAACGAGCCGACATTTAATTTTGTTTTTATATGTTGAACAATAGAGATCAGATCAGGACCGCCTTTATGCTGTCAACATGATGTTTGATCATATTAAAAAGTGCAAGTTGTCAGTGTTTACAAGTTCTAGTTGCACGAAAGTACAGAGATGTGAGATTGAAAGAGAACGAGAAAGCGTTTTTATTTTTTGTGGCAGTTCTAACCTCAGGAATCACTCTTTGTACTACCAGTATGTCAAGTGCAATGTCTAATAGTAAGCTTAGTTCGGGAGTTAGAATAGGTTTGGGACTATGAAGGGTCAGGACAGGGTTGAATTTGATTGAAAAGAGTAGTCCCTATAACTTTTGATTCCCATTTTTTGTTGCACTTTGAAATGTATATGACAATGCAAAATAAAGGCTGTTCAACCCTGAAGTCTATGTTGTTTTCAATTTGAATGGAAAATATCTTTAAAAATTACCGCAAGATCAAAGCAAATATCCTCATCTATACAAAACACTTTTTCCCCGTACACAAGCAGTAATCACCCATTACGTTCCAAAGCATGCCCACAAAAGGGCTTCCATTCACTACAATTACGAAATGTATCTTCTGTGTCTCTTCTCCCATATATATACTATGCACAAAAAATGCTATCTCAAAAAGGGCTAGCATTAGTGCCTCTCCGCTTTCGGTTCTTAAGCAGACAAACACTTCATTTTACTTATTATAGTCCTTCAGGATAATACACCTGGAGAGGGTAGCAACATGGACCCAAGACTGCAATTGCCTTAAAATCTCCCCATTCTCCACCCACTGCGCCCCCTTGGACTGCACGCCCGGCCAAATGATTTCATCATCATCAAAGGAAATGAACACAAAACCAAACCGACTACGGGGTTGCATGCAGCCATAAAATCATAACCCGCTCATTATTCCGAAAGCTTTTAGCGGATCGATATGTCCGTCCGTGAGTATATGTATCTGTGAGCTTTGAAAGAGGCGAGGGTGGCGAAGCCGCAATGTGCGCTTCCAGAAAATGCAGCTGCTTCGATTTTTATGTTTCACATTTTACATTTGTTCACTTTTTTTATGACGTGACAACATTATGCAAGTTTGCCGCCGCTATTCGTTCTGGGTTAGGTAGGGTATATGTCGGTGCAGTTCAGCCAGTTCGGCCAGCGTCGGGGGATGACGATGAGCGGGGCTAAGTTTGCAATTTTGAATCTGATTTTCTGCAGGCAGAAATTTGTCGGATAAACTTCCGGTTGGTATCTTTATGAAAGGAAACTCTGAGACTCGATCATAAGGTCCTGGATATATGAACGAGTATATACGATGCCCGGCGAGAAATGCTTGGGGATTTGTGAGATTTGCGAGAGACACGGAAATGCCTCAACTAATGGCAAAGCGTAAAATTGAAAAACTTTTCGTATAAGGTACGATGGTCGGAGGGTCACTCTTGCCCCGGCCTATCACTTGCCCTTGACGAAGTCATCATAAGGTCACTTAATTGACCCAAAAAAGCATTTGATCCACCAAATATTCCTTCTGCTCCTCAAACTGGTTCCTCTCACGACCAATAATCCAATTGCCGTAAAAACCTCATACAGAGCGCCACAAATTGTGCACTTTGTGACGTTGTAAATTTGAAATTTGCGACTGGTGCTGACTTGAAAATATGTGCACAAAACGAAAAGTTACGAGAGCATAACTCGGTTTTAGGACTTCAAATTGTGGACAAGTATTTACTAACTTATATGGCAAGACCTGGGCCAAGGAGCAGTTTATATGCTTGCACACTTCTCCATTTTATAGTGGCTTTTATTTTTGTAGCTGCTCAAATAAATTGACGCACAGTCGGCGGTATTATTGTGGGTGATTCTATGGCTTGGGGGTGAGCGATGCCACTTCGGATGCTTTGAAAGATTGAAATTCGTTGATGTTAAGGGAGATTATTATGGGGGAGCGTAAGCTGTGTTTGGGTAGGCATCTTATACGAATGTTGTTTATACTAATTTTAGTTTATTAGAAGGTGTTTTAGTTAACAGATTAGGCCCTTGAGGTGTTTTTAGGTGCTGATCAATCAATTTGTGATTTGGCAGGTGTTTGGAGTTGTTTTGCCTTTTGGGAATTCGTTTTGTGGTTTGGGGAAAATAAAGAGATTTCTTTTATTTGTGGGATTGTACTCTCTTGGGATTTTTGCAAGAACCATTATTACCATCTCTATTACATTTGTTACAAGAATACATTATGCGAAGTAATTTTAAAGCCTATTTAAAGTCTTGTTGTTAAAAGTGATTTAAGACAAGAGTAATTTTCTATAGTTTTGGTAGTGTTAATAGGAAAAATATAATTTCTGTCCCAAATTTTTTTTAGAAAATTTTATCTTCCAGAGGTATCAAGTGCAAATATAACACGGCCAGGATTCCGCTTGGACCTCCATACTTCATATTGCATTCCCGCAAACTCTACTCTTCAGATTTTTTGGCCAGACCATTTCACCAAGATCAGCAGTTTACCTTGTCGGTATGTCGCTTGGGGTTGGCTATTCGAAGAAGATTGTGCTAAAGAGCGAGATCCTGTCCCTCGAATACGCAGTGAAAGAGAATATGAAGTGAAAACCGCTCCCCCAAAGTATATTCTGCATTTGGAGTCCTTTAGTCTTTTTACCTACCATAAAGAAGCTAAGTTAGAGCATTGGCGATAATTCCTCTCCAGACCGGGTGCTTCAATAAGAGGTGACATTTTAAACTACGTGCCATTTCAACGTCAGCATTCAACTGTCATTACGATCATATTTGACAAGTAGACACTAGGAATTGTCAAGACGATTCATTCGCAATACATTGGTGGAAATGCGCATGAACAAGTTCATGATTTTTTAAACACAACTATTCTGAGTGGCTCTTTTTCATCACCCAGAAAAAAGCAGAAATAGTCAATAAATACTCGAATAACGTCCCCAAACCAAACGAGTGACAGTTTGATAAGATGTTTACTGACTATTTTTGGCTATTTCTATATTTAAGATGACACCTCTTGTTGAAAGACCTTGTACCCTTTCATTTCCTTTCATACATATATTTATTTTAAACATAGTATCCATTAGGATTAGTAATCTTTTAACGCTAAAAACGAATGTACTTAAAATTAGAATAAGACAAATGAATACCAAAGTGAAAAATTTATTTAAAAAATAAGCTGTCGCTGTTGTACAATCATTGACAGGGAGAGATAAACCTTGCGTAAGTGAAGTGCAGTAAAGTTAGAGTTTTAATTAACTCAGAACGAGTACCTATGGGCAAAACGGAAGTATGCATTCGAATTACCATATATTGAAGATAAGGTATGATAAATCTGATCACAGTACGTTAATTGTGAATTCAGATGGACATCTAGATTTTTAACTCAAAGTTGGTAGGGTAAGCACGTGTGTGGAAGAAAAGAAGTATCTAATTTACTCTTATACATTGGAATGCACCATGATGTAGAAGCATTTAGCAGTAAGTGGTTGGATAAAGACCATTGATATATACCCCCCAGACCCACATTGATTTTGTTTACACACTTCTCTATCAATCCAATGAGACTATTTAAATAAATTTAGACATCATGTGCATACATGTGAAGTTTACAATTCGTCACGATACTGTTGTGCTGAGGTCATTTATGTACATTCAGAAAAGCATCGGTAATATGGAATCTTGCAGAGCACCGCGCGTGATTGGTAAAAGATCCGAAATTAAATTTTGTAGCCAAACTTTTTGAGAACTATTATAAAACAACGACATTTTCAAGTGAAACAACCTAGCCCTCTGACGTTGGAAAACCAGTGCTACATCTGAGAATAAGAAATCTAAAATAGTAGTAAGTGGTGTGAGACACTTTTTTATTAGCTCTCACACTAGGATAAGCTCCAAATCTAAAATTTATATCACACTAACACCACATGCAGCATCATCCAAATATAGACGAGCAAACAATAAAAGTAATAAAAGTAGAGAGCCGAGCGCGAGCCAGTAATAAAGTCCCCTCCAGATAACCTCTGCTCTCCTCCAACAAATAAAAGCAATCCAATGGCTTCATATTCATATTTTTCCCGAAGCCACATTGTCGTGGACGGCCGTTCCTATGCGGGAACGAGGGTCAGCGAGATCCCCACCAACACCCCTCCTCTCTCTTGTTTGATACAAGAACAACCTACGGCTGCGAATAACTTATCGATAGGAGCGGTTACTTCTGACAGCCAAGTCAATAATATCCCCACATCTGATGGGGCCCATCCACAGGCCAACTGGTTGCCCAAACTGAGTTGTGTAAAGAGTTGGTGTTTCGCCACAAACGCTTCAACTGAGTTGATACTTCAACTATCAATTCGATATTTTATAGGCAATTTGAAAGTTAAATGAAATTGTAGAAAACCTACGATTAAGTTTTATAATAATAAAACATGAATAACGATAATTTTTTATAATAATTATAAATTATTTAATTATTAATATACATATTTATATGATTTTAAAATATAATCTGAATTCTGAAAATAAATTATGAAAATAATTAAATGTTATGTGAACTTTCATAATTTAAATTAAAAATAATGCAAAACAATGAAAATATCAACTTGCAAAAAAAAAAATAATATTCGAATTCAGGCTAATTCATTCAAGTAGTTTGCCAAACTGCAGCACACACAGTGCAACTAGTTGCCCAAACTCTAAGCCCCGCCCTCATAAAATTAAAAGATTTTGATTTATCCCAACTGAAACTCCAACTGTCAAATCAGTTTGCCAACTGCCCCACACACGCTGCGATTCAGTGCCAACACAACTCAGTTTGGGCAACTAGTTGGCCCGTGGATGGGCCCCATGACCATTTGTCTTGGACCTGTTTCAGCCTCCGGTTGTAAAGAACACCTAAGAACAGAGGGTCGATTCTTGTTATCATGTCTAAGAAATAGAAGGGTTTTTGATAATGTAAGGCTTTCCCTCGCTTACATGCATGACAAACCCGACTCTACTTGCGTAAATGGTAAAAGACCAGCCTCATCATCTCGATACAGCAAGAAGGTATTCCTACTAATCGCAATACTCCGCTCTGTATACTAAGTTTCATGAGCAGTTCCAAATAACGCGTCATAAGTATGTAAGGGCCTCGGTAGTCTAGAGGTAAGGCGCCTGACTGCTATCCCCAGAGGTCCCGGGTTCGAATCCCGGCGGCGCCACGGTCCTTCGCCTTTCCCACCTAACTTTCCTTCTTTCTTCTTCCCTCTTTACATTCCTGATTCCCCTGTCATAGCCTTCCCTAGTCCTTCCCCGCTCCATCAAGCGCATGCCATCGGTTGGTTGATGAGATTCAACTCGTTTCAGGAGGCATAACACTCCAGCGAGTTGTTCTCGACGCCCCGATGTTAGAGTCGCGAAATGGTTGTGAGTAGGTGGAATAAAAATATCGCGGCTAGGTTGTGACAGTTACTTCCTTCTCTTCTCTCTATCTTCCGGCTAGAGCTGCTGTTCGACAGTACAAAGGGACTTTCCCTAAGCCTCTAGTCTGTCACATAAAAAAAAAGGACCTTTCCACTTATACCTGGCATCACTTCTTGTATCTCTAGTCACTGCTCCAAAAAAATCCCATACCCCGAATTATCCCAAACCAAACCTACCTGCTTTTTTACTACAATTGCAGTGGTATGAGAGGCAAAAGAAACAACTCGCGATCTTCGAAACTTGTCTAAACAGTGGCGTAGCGTGGGGGGTGCCGGGGGGGCCATTGCCCCGGGCGGCGTAGATGTTGGGGGCGGCGGAAAAACTGGAACGAGCTAGAGATCCTGCCGGCAACATCAGGCCCTAACCATTGCCACATCCAGCACGATGTCCTCGCTGATGGTGTCTACAGGCCAAACCTAAATGGGAAGGGAAGTGAAGTGAGGTGAAGTTACATAGGTTCTACTATATAAATGTATGAGAGGAAGGGTGGCGCTTTCATAGGTGAAAATGGTACACTTGCACCGGGCGAAATTTCAGAAATTAAGATTTACAAAAAAAAATTGAAAAAATTGAAAAAGTGATCCCATTGTCATATATTACACGAAATGCACTTTCTGTGCGTTTTACCATTGTCTTCTGCTAAGTGTGGCCAATGCAATTTCATTTAGTTCGCCTGATTTTGTCGTCTATCCTTTCTTGGCTGGCCCGGTGCCATAGGTCTTGATTTGTAATTCAAATTAGATTACCTATATCTAATATCAAATAGATTATAGATCACTACTTCGGCGAGAAACACCTGGATCGCCTCTGTTCTGAAGTTTTTGAAAGCGGCTTCTATGTCCAGGAAGGCTGTTAAGTGGACTGCTTTGTTATGCAAGACTCCACCGCACCGTAGAAACCAATACATGCAGTACAGTTACCACCTATTATCCTTCGAAATATAAAGGATTGGAGAACGACATAGAGTCCTCCGTTATGGAGATTCGAGTTTATAGCATTATTAGGGCTGGAAATAGTTAAGGAAGTGCAGCTTACAATGAAAATCATCGAAGAGCATTAATCAGCATTAGCGGGAGAGTTTGAAATTTAAAGCGTAAGTAAACTCAGCATAAAAGCAAGATCGCGAAGCAAATCCTGATTGGACAAAGTCAGGGGGGCGCTTTCATAGGTGCAACCGGTGTATTGGACAGGGCGCAATTTCAAAAAAAGTGAAAGAAAAATTCCGTGCCTTCATTTTCAATGAGTGTTTGTGTCTTCTTTCATTTTCCTTTACTGCCACCAAAAAATGAACAAAAAGGAAGGGGGCGCAATATGTATATAGCATGCTGCACCGGGCGCAAAAAAGCCAAACGCCGGCCCTGTATGAGAGTGACCAATATGGAAGTAAGTGGATGTTACATCTACTTCTGCGGAAGTTACGTCTACTTTACTTCTGCGTTACTTTTCATTTAGGTTTGGCCTTATTTCTGGTCTATAAAGTTGATGCATCAATATTATCCAACTAAACTCTCCTATTTGACGGGTTATCAATAAAGCGTACGCCTGTGATGGAAGACAAGAATAACTCATGCATGGACCTTCTTTTTGTATCCATGTTTGTGTAAATGGTTCAAGACACTTGTGTGGATAATACCTAGCAAACATATATTCCTTATGATTGGAGTCCGTGCCATAAAAGAAGGGAAATGAGCGCGCATTTGAAACACGATAGGTGTCCATTAGCAGCTGATAGCGGATTGCCAAATTGTGAATAAATCGGTCGGTTAGATTGTGGTGAAAAATTTATTCAGTTGTTTATTTTCAGTTGAATTGTAGTTTTGTTGTAAGTTCGTTCGTTCGTTTTTATACAAACAGAGTGTCATTGCTCTCTTGTATGAGACTCTCAATGCGCATGGAAACAGCGATTTTAAGATTCCCTTCTTTTATGACGCGAGCTGTAAATGCTGAAGTTTGAGAAGGGCTCCAACAGCTGCCGCATTTGTCGTTAAAATATCCTGTAACAGTATTGGGCTACGATGATGGGAAATGAAACCTCCTGATATTGGGACAGAGACGAGTTTAAGCTTAAGCTCTTGCGTCTACGAGGCTTTCTATCTAAAGACAGACTGAAATAAATTACAGAGAGAAATTACTGATTTCAGCTCTCTAGATTTGTTAAAATTTATAATTTAGGCCAACCTTGAAGCACGGATATAGCCTGCCCTAAAACAATTGGAACTCTCAAAATCGATTTTTTGATGCGCAGTGAAAGTCTCAAATCCTCACCACGAAAGTAGATTCGAATAGAAAAGTGTATCTTGTCATTCTGTTCGTTTAAAGCCCAAAATCACCCGCTCATTTATATTTTCAATCACAATTCAATCCGTCTCACTACAACTCTTGTCCTGGTCAGATGCTGTGGCGGAGTGTTGTTCCCGGTAAACAAGTTTCAAAAGGGAAATTAAAATGCATGTGCACTTGAATTTTATCCATACACGGAATGTTAATGTATGTAGAGTTGTCATTTCCTCGCCTGCGCGTAAAATTCCCATTTATTTTGGTGCGCACTATACCGAACATTCATTTCGTTTACATGATGCCTTGAATTCTTGGATTGAAAATTACTTGAAATTCAAGTTGGGTTTTCGATTCATTGATTAAAAATTATTGAAAATCTAGAATGTCCACGTTGCTCTACAGATCTAATCTAGCTATCTTACCAATAGAACAAGTGGTATAAATTAACATTGGCCATTGCCTCAAACAGTTCGCTTTGCAATTCAAAATTAGGGGGCAGCAAATTTATGGTTCGCCCCGGGTGGCAGAAATCCGCGCTACGCCACTGTGTCTAAATGAAACATTCCTTAATGAAGAGATCTTAGACTGCAATAGGACCATATACAGGGTGGATCAGTGAAAATGTCGAAAAGCCTGGCTGTAGATAGGTCTTGGATAGACGAAAAAAAATCGTATGGTGCTAACAGTTTAGCCGCTAGGGTTTTTTGAAATTTTTTGGTAGAGGTTTACACATTACCTTGTATTTTTGTAACCCTATTAAATATATTCATGACTAAGACAGCAAAACTGTAAAAGTCAATGTTTCAACCCACCAACGTCCAAAGCTATGAGTCTTCAATAACACCAAACGGTCTATAACGAGCGTCTCAGGGAGTTCAAGTACAAACTGCGTAAGTCAAAGACGGAATTTATCCTATTGAAATTCAGAAAGTAAGTGACCTAATTCTGGACCATCTATAGCAGCTCCCTTCCCCTAAGTGACATTCCAAGGTCCTGGAGAGTAGCGAAGGTGGCTTTCATTCCGAAAGTGATCAAAAACTCCTACCACAATTCAAAGGACTTGAGACCTCTATGTCTCACATGGAACATGACTTGTGCAAATTCATATTAAGCAAATTATTGATAGAAAACTGCTTGCTTCCTCGCTGCATGCCTACACGAAAGATCGGTAGACATTGCTCTCCACTCCCTAGTAGCGGTCATTGAAAAATCTATTGAATTGAAGGAGCTCACTCTGGATACCTTCTTAGATATCGAAGGTGCTTTCAACAATGTTGAATCTTCTGCGGTCACAGGGGAACTCCGGCGTCTGGGTGGTGATAAGTGCTGCAGGTCCTTTATTGGTCAACTGCTGAAGTGCAGAGTCATAACATCTGGTCTGGGGCTTTCGGAAGAAGTCAGACGGTTTGGAAGAGGCACCCCGCATAGTAGGGTCTTATCGCCGCTCCTTTGGAATTTAAGAATAAACAAAGTGTTGATGACCCTAAGGGAGTCTAGGTACCCATGCTGATGATATTGTGCTGGTAGTGACCGGCAAGTAAATCTCAACAATAAGATATACCTACATATAATGCAACGAAAATTGGACACTCTTGTTCATTGGGCTACCGCAAGGGGTCTAGGCGTTAACCCAGCCAAGACTGAATTAGTCCTTTTTACAAGGAAGCATAGACTTCCTAATTTTCCTTCTTTAAGAATTTGCAATGAAACACTGCAACTTAAGGAGGATGCAAATTTCTAGGTCTCATACTCAATAGGAAACTAACGTGGAATCTGAATCTTCTAGAGAGGGCCAATAAGGCCAGAACAGCTCTCTTCTTATGCCAGAAAATGTCACTTGGGACCTTAAACCCCGCATCGTCCACTGGTTGTACATAGCTGTAATCAGACCTATACTTATGCATGACATATCGGTATGGTGGATTAGCATTACAGAAGATTAGAAATCGTTAGATATTGGAAAAGGTCCAGAGAACAGCTGAGCTGTGTAATAGTGGTGCAATAAGAGGTATCTCAACCGCTCCGCTGGATGTTCTATTACATTTTATTCCTTTGGACATACAGGCCGAGCAAATGGCAGAAGACAAAGGTATCTCTTGGATGGGTTCGCCTTCGCTGCGGACAACCTAGATTACACTACAACTACGTGGAGTTTGGAAAAAGGTTTCAATATTACATTCCGGCCAAAGACGACTAGACAGATGGGGTTATACCAATTGGGTCATTATGTATCTATACATAAGGCTCAAAAATGGTAACAGCGTAGGCTCGAGTAATTGTTTCGAGGCAATGAATATACACACCTCTCTTCGTCTACTTGACCACTGCAGCGTCTTCCTGAAGTCACTTATGGCTCTCGAATGGCTGAAGATAAATAATATATCTCGCCAAGCGCCCCTGAAGGCTCTTAATTCTGTCGTCACAACATCTACGACTGTTCTGAACTGCCGCAGGGCTCTGTGTGAGATTGCCACTCAGTTTGATATAACTCTGTGTTGCGTTCCTGGACACCGTGGGATCAAGGGAAACTGTAGGGCAGATGAGCTTGCTAGACAGGGAACCGAAGTGAAAAGGACACCCCACTTAACCCGGATGGGAATACTCTTAGACACCTACAAACTGGCTGTGAGAAAAATCAGCTTAGCACAAGCGCATTCTTCACGCAATATGGCCGACTTTGGACGCAAAGCGTTCAAACCCTCTTGATCAGTTGAACAAAAACGACATAAGCCATGTAGAGATTGTGTTGACCGGTCATGGCCTCTTTGGCCCGCATGCCGAGAATGGGACTCCTTCACAACGACTTATGCCGAAGTTGGTTGGAGGAAGAAACTGTCTCACATTTTCTCTGTAATTGTCCGGCCTTCGCGAGGAAAAGAGGGATATTCCTCGGATCACCTTCCTTGATAGATTGAGCGAGCTGCAAAATACTGGGGCACCTGACCTTTGTCGCATTATTAAAAGCTCCAAATGGCTTGAAATAGCCTGAACTTTGTCCCCACACTAGAATGGCATCGCAATGAGCCCAACGGCGTGCCTAAGTGGGCTCCCTATGGGGGTGCAGCCATTTCAACATAACCTAACCTAACAACCTTGAGCGGTGATATGTTTAAACTTTCCATTCAAATCTTCCAAAAGTGTATAGTTTATGAATACTAGAATTACTGTTTAGCGTTGTAGGTTGGTGCAGCCTACAAGTGTATAGAAACTATTATATCTACCCTTCACGGCGATCCCTCCAAATATCCATAATCAAAAACTCCCTTGAAACCGAACATTTTAACTACACCGAGGCAAACACCTAACGATGCCTATTATCACCACTTTACATCTGATATTGAATGTGACTAGAATGCCATGCAAAGCCTACGATATCAATCGAATATGAGAGTAATCTTATCACGTATCCATACCAAATCTAAAACTCATCTGCTGCTCAAATGACCAATGAAAATTCATGAAAAAGCAATCAGGAGTGGGGGAAGACAGCACAAATAGCTCCCGAGATATCATCAACTCATATTTTCTTGGATTTTTTTTGTTTTCCCTTTACAACCCTCCCGCACAGTCCTCGGGGGAGGAAATCAGTTTTTATGGCAAAATAACAGAAAGGAACGCGTGTTGGCAACGAATTTTTTTCGTCTGAAATATTTCAGGACACGCGATACCAATTCAGGATCGTCGTGAAATTTCGGTGCTTATTATATATTTTTGTTGTACGTACACTTTTGCCGCTTTTAGTTTTGGTGTCGATGATGTTTTCCCTTTTTCCTAATTTTTACTTCCTGTAATTTTTTCGGTTGCACGTGACAATAATTTGGAAATGATTGTCTTCTTATGGCGGGGAAAAGGACTTTTTTTGTAGTTTAGGGTAGTTTTTTGGGGATTGTGAAATTATGATAATATTTAAGGTCCTTGCTGCATTTTAATGAAGTTATACCCTCAAGGACATGTGAAAACATCTGTAAACGATAAATGGTACAAACAAACAAAAACCGAAAGATATAAAAAGGACAAAAAATCCTTTGACTTTCACCCAGCTCCTGAATCAGTATCAATTTTCAAAGGTTGCCAACTAGTAAAGTAACAAGTGCTTACCATCGGGCGAGAGGATACCAACACCGGGGATTCTGCTTCTGGTGGCAATTGCGACAGAAGGATTCAGGATTGTGCTATTGGGGTGGGTGGAGGAATCGAGCCTTATACTTTATCCACTTGGTGCTCACGTATCCTGGATGCACACATTCCTTATGTACACAACAATTTGCCAGCTCTATGGCTCAAAAGGTGCACCGATGAAAACTACGGTGAAAGTTTGCTGCAAAATTGAATTACTCACTTTTTCCGCAGTGAAATTTCTCTGGTTGCAATCCACCAAAAACTGAAATGCAAATGGACGGACGTTTTCAGTGTCGTATTCGTTGGGGTGCATTTGAAACTGGTGTCAATTATGGTTGGGGATGGAAAAAACTTTTTTTTCCCTTTTCTCTTTGTGCATGAGTGTGTTTGTGTGGGTATGCGATTTGTTTTTAACCCGAAAAAGAAATAATGAAACGAAAATTTATAAAATTACCACGATTTTTTTTTTGGAATGATAGATGAGAACCAAAACGTATGATTTTCCAGTCCGATGGAATGATTTTATTTTAACTGAAAATTGAGTTATTTTTTTACCCTTTGAGATTTTAAAGAATACGGATTAGGTAACATTCGATTTCGAAATGTAATTGTACAATTGTAATTTACTTTTGCTGAACACATACATATAGCTGTAATGTTAAGGCCAGGCTCGTGATATCGTAGAATTTGATCCATAACCTATTGTGCCAGGTTGATAAAAGGTAAACAATTAAATTTCTCAATGACATTAGAAGAAGCCTAGACGAATCCTTGCGCATTTGCTGGCATCGAATTTAATCACTTCATATTTTGCGGTTGAAAAAGTGGCCTCAAGGAAATGGCTACCTGCTAACTTGGGCTCTAGTTACATTACAGTCAAAGCCATGATTGGTTACCAGGAAGAATAGAAATCTTACAGATCTTCATCTTATGGATCTGTGGTCTGGGTTACAGTGGGCCCATGGTTTGGTTAGAGATGCTGTTGCTTGGCTACCGAACTCGGTTGACTTATATAAATTGGCGTCCTACAGGGCTCTTGGTATATAAACACCCCATTGAACTGGCTGTCAAGGATGTGTTGCCTTGAGACTCCGCATATAATAACGAAGACGAATGAGACATTTTGAGATTTCGATTGCATTTTCATCATTCGCGGTAGAAATCGAATTGGGAAGTCTCAGATCCTAACCGCAGGGAAATCACTGAGGCCGATCTCGACCTTATCTCTACCAATCTGCTAGAAAGGATCATCATAGTTTTCGAAAGTGGCTGCCCTGCGTATCCTCGAAGTACTACCCGGAAGTTTTCGTCGTGGAACAATGATCTCTGCAAACTGCAGGCAAAGGAGAGAAATCAGAAAACTATTTAATATGGATAAAGTCTCGGGCAACTGGAACCTCTTCAAGAAAGCCCTCACCGATTAAAACAAAGATTTGAGAAGATTCAAACGAAAGTCATAGAAGGCCTTCTGCGAAGAAATAGACAAGCTTCCAGCCTCCACGACACAAAGTTCTGTTTAAGGATCACTCCAATGTCATTGTCTCTCTCAAGATTTTTGAAGGGTCCTTTTAGGAGAACACCACGGATACCATGGAGCTATTAATGAGCACTCAATTCCCGGGCTCTCCTGTAACTGACCGTGAATTGGCCCTAGAACCTCACATTGGATCGGAAGCAGTACTTCCCCACTGGTCCTAAATAGGAACAAAGGCCTGGCGGGTAAGATTGAGTGGGTCATTGGCACCTTCAAGCCCTTCAAGGCTACTGGAAAGGACCACATCTTCCCTGCTCTTTTTAAGAGAGGCTTGGAATAGATCTTACCAAACCTGCTACCACAATTTTGGGGAGCTTTGTGCGGCCCATATTCCGACTGGTTAAAGAGAAGCTAGGGCAGTCTTTAACTCTAAATCGGGGAGAAGATCGTATAGGGAAACAAAGTCCTATCGACCTATCAACCTTTCCTCTTTCCTCCTGAAAATGATGGGCAAAGAGAGGATCTTACAACAGTTTGCACACCGGTCAGGCAGATCTGCAGAAACTGCCATTGTTCCGAGATGATCTACAATTAAAGGAAGTAAGGAACTACAACTTAAGAAAAACTTACCTGCGCCCTTATAAGCACCCACAAATAAACCACAAACAGACACTAACCATATGACAACTGTCATAATACTATGCAAAACAACAGAGCCAAGGCAACAAATGGTGAGGGGAATACAAACGAAGCTGGAGGAACTGCAGTACCATCACCGAAGTTTCCGAGGACAAGAACCAAAAGCTCTAGTAACAACATAAAAACCGAGAGCATGGGAGAGAGCGAAGACGATCGGAAATATAGGTCAACAGCTGATCCATAAAGAAGAAACGAGACAGCGAGCCATCGTCCAGGGAAACTATCGTCGGGGTCAACGACCTGGAAAGAAACCGCGAGAAGGAAATCCGCTAAGGGTGAGATTATAAAGAGATGTGGGCAAGAAAGGAGAAGCTCTTTGCCCACTAGAAGCGAAACCAGAAGACATCGAGGACTGCTGAAAAATTACTATACTGCTGAAATAATACTGGTATATCAAATTGGTAAAAGAATTTAAATTAATTGAATTGTTTTGAATAATTGTAAAATAAATAATAATTTTAAACTATATAATAAATTGAGTGGAAATTAATGTTATGAATTAAGTGAATTTATGGATTAAAATTTATAACGTGATTGAACGTGCGTCTTTCATTTAATAATTTAATTGACTATTTATGCAAGTTTTAAGAGGAGGTGTTCGGACAATTTTCAGCTCGCAATTTGTGATCAAATTAAGTGAAATCCAAGTCACGTTCGTCCGTGAACCTGGCTGGCGGGCAGGAAAAAATCTTTTGCGAACAGTATATTTTTTTTGGAAATTAATTTATTTACAGAAAAAGGGCAGACGAACGCCGACAGCCGATTCAACCTGAGCTACGAAACAGCCATACATGTCCTAGTGAGAGCCACTCAGGGTCAAGGACGCGATCAATGAAGCTGAAGTGCAAAAGCCATTCATCCTCCAATTCCAGATGGATCACGTTGCTTCTCAGCAGCAGATTGATAACTGCTGAACAGCTGAGATGAATGGTAAATCGATTACGGTAATGCCTGTTAAAGGCTGTCCTCAAGAGGGCTTCCTATCATCCCTCTTATGGTGAATTGTGATCGGAGAACTTCTTGCTTACCAGAATAGCCGGGGCTTTAAGGCACAGGCCTATACAGACGATGTCGTCGTCGTCGTATGGTGGGCCAAAACCAAACAAAACGGTGCTGCGATTAAGCTGGCCATGGTCCAAAGACTAGCGTGTCTTGGTATCACAGGGGTTAAAGGTCCTTTTCGACTGCGGCCATGGAGGCCCTACTAAATCTTTATCCGCTTCACCTAGTAGTGTAAAAGGAAGTTGCGTCTACGGGAGCTATTCTCCCTTCAGCCAGGTGACCTGGTGACCAATGATATCATTGTCCGATACTACTCTTGCCACTTTTGACTTTGAAAAACCGTTTACGACGCGACGATTATTCGAAGTAGGTTAGAATGGCAAAGGGTAGCGCTGGGCGTATATGGCCCAAGAAGTAAAATAAACATGGCTCTGGGGACTCCCCCACTTTTTTTCCGGCTGAGGTACTCGCCATCCAGGTGTGTTCTGAGACTTGTGTTAGAGTTCCAAATATGTAGCTCTAACATTGTTATTTTATCGGACAGTTACGCTACCCTGTTGGCTATTAAATTTCATAGGGTGTGACCAAAGAGTAGGATTGTCTCCTATCTCTGAAAGCAGCAGGAATGACAATGTCACCCTGATTCGGAACCTTTATGCAAGCTGCCACGTAAGAACGGTCATCAAAAATTTCGATCGACCGGCTGTTTCTTCAAAAGGTGCTCGTCAAGCTGACTTCCCTACTTCCAGGGAGACTTGCAGCAGGAACCCTAAATCAGTTTTAGGCTATATTAAAAGCCCTGACCAATGTGGTTTTTAAATACTGAGATGGCACAATAGATCAAATTAATTAGGTAGCAATGCCCGGCAAGGCCCCCCTCAACAAGAAATAGAAATAGAAACCGCAGGGAAACTCTCCTGGAGAGCATTGTATGTCGGTGTTGATTCTCGTTGCGGATGCCTATGATGAAGGATAAAGGCACAAACATATTGGCGCGGAGATCTTTCTGGTGGCAGTATTTCCCATACATTTAATTGCTCCGATCTCCGCGTCAATATTTTCGTGCCTTAAGTCTTCACTCTTATGAATGTTGAGGCCCCTTACCATTAAAGCTTCTTTCCGTTTTTTTTTATATGATAGACTAGGGAAAGCCCCTTTGTACTGTTCGTCAATCTATTTTTTTTTCGTATATAATGTCGAACAGCAGCTCAAGCCGGAAGATAGAGAGTAGAAATAGAGAGAGAGGTAGGAAGGAGCTGCCACAACCTACCGCCGATATTTTATTCCACCTACTTCCAACCATTTCGCGACTTTGGCATTGGGGCATTTGAGAAACAACTCGCTGGAGTGTTATGCCTCCTGAAACGAGTTGAATCTCATCAGCCAACCGATGACATGCGGTGGAGCGGAGAAGGACTAACGAAGGCTATGACAGCAGAAATCAGGAATGTAAAGACGGGAGAAGAAAGATGGAGAGTTATGTGGAAGGGAAAGTGGAAAAAGCGGAGGACCGTGGGGCTGTCCGGGATTCGAACCCGGGACCTCTGGGATAGTAGTCAGGCACCTTACCTCTAGACTACCGAGGCCGCCGGTGCCGGTGCAACTCTTCAACCATGCGTTTGCCTGTGTATGGTAGGCAGTCACCCTGATTTTGTGTGCGTAACTTGATTAGAGTTGTGATTTCAAGGCAATTTTTTTGCCATTGTTGAAGTTGAAATGTGTTGTACATGGTACATCGTTGGAGAGTCTAGTATAGATCGGTGAATATGGATGGACAGATCGGTGAGCTAGGTGGAGTTCTTTTTGATCGTTCTGATCATGTGGGATTTTATTTGCAGTAAGTTGTGAAGCCTGACGATCGTTCTTCGTATTTTGCAATAAAATTCTGTAATTCTGATAACAAGAGAAACTAGATTTAAGTTTTCAATTAGGCTGTTAGTTTCATCAACTTTATTTCCAAGGAGAATCTGACGAGTGATCTATTCAGTGAGCCATGAGGGACTCCGGAAGTTATTTCGATTTCACATAGGACGCTAGTGTCATAAGGTTATCAGTGGTCGATCGTCTTTTTCTGAAGCCATGTTGTTGATCATTAAGGAGCGGTTCGATTATTTGAAAGAAGTTTAGGAATTGCCGATAAGTTAGTAGTTGTTCACCGACTGCTTATTAGATGCCTTGTGAATTGCTCTCATGTAGGGGGAAAACACAAAAAGCAAAAGCAGTAAAAACAAAAATCCGATGAAATTTGCATAGTCTGAAAAGGCATAACACTTTGACAAGGACAATTTTATTGTATCTGATGGTTGCGACAAATGTAATGCCGGGAACGATCCCTGAGAATGTGGCGATTAAGTCCGCGAACCGTATTCTCTTTTCAAGTCAAGCTTTGATATTGAGTTCGGTAACATTCGTGAGCTGCATACGAATTTCTCTTTTGTGCCACTTAAATATTTCCAAACCGGCAATCTTTGCACTTAGTGAAACCCAAATATCACCCCATACTGACTTAAGTCAGGTATCTGGGTATACTTGCAAGGGCACAATTTCTTCCCCTTGGGAATTGTCATCTATAAATTGTCATATTCTTCTGCTTCATATACCGAAGCCCTAACATAAGTAACGAAGCCTCCACTTCATCGTTTGATGCTATTTCCGAACAAATCTCGGAATTTTGACCGTCCAATCCTGAGTGTGAAATCATCGTTGCGGGTGATTTTAATGCTCTCCACGTAAACAGGCTGAATTACTCAAATGGAAACAGTGTTTCTGGAAAGGACGTCGAGCTTTTTGCAGACACCAATAATACCTCAAATTGTGAATCATTCCACGAGAATTCCTGGTGTTTCTGATCAAGGAACCCATTTTCTTGATCTTTTTCTTACTTTTCATCCAGCACGTTACTCCGTCGAAGTTGATTAACCTCTCGGCAATTCGGAACACTGCCTAGTTAACGCTAACTTCCCATTCAAATTTCCAACCCCCCCCCCCCCGGCAAACCAGTTATAAGAACTGTATGGAAGACCAATTGGCTGAGGCTGACTGGGACCTGTGTTTCCGAAATAACCACCATGATCATATAGGCAGGAATGCATTTATACATTCCCCATTCTACCAGCTGTGAAACCTAATCCCAGCAGATGGTTTAATCAGGAGTGTATGAACGCAATCTAAACTAAAGAATTGCTCCGTTTAGAATACATACGACTAAGAAATTCCTGTAAAGCCATCATTCCTATTTAACAACAAATTGAGATGTAAACCCAAACTTTGTACAAAACGCAACCTTGTGACATTATACAAAATTTGATAGAATCGCACGACTCGTTTTCTATTTTGTTTTATAAAATTTTGCAAGTTACCAAAAATACTTTTCGTGGATACCCAAATGAGTTGAAAATTCGTAGCTAATCTAGAATCTCAATTGGAGATTATTAATTCAGGAACCTAAACTCTCATAAAGGGTTTAGTAATGGAGCCGATTACTTTCTTTCAAAAAAAAATACTTTTCTATTTCAAGGACATGTAAATCCATTAAAATCCGTACATGCCCTACTAACCACGTTCTCAACCACAAAAGCCCATAAAAATTCCGTCATATAACCTGAAAACATGTCCGAATCCTTCGAGCCTACCTTTCTTACTGCTCTCGGCGTGAAAGTGATTCTTATCAGCTGAATGCTTCTTGTTTCCTCTATACTCCACAGCAAGTATCCAACATTCTCTCGTCGTTGCCTATATAAAAAAAAATGTGATACCGAGGATTTCAGAGGGTATACCTACTACCCCAAGCTCCTCTCCACACCACACAGAGATAACAAGGAAGCTTGCGCAATAAAAACAAAAGCACGTGCTGGAAGCTGGAGGGTGGTACCTTTCAGGATCGGATTCTTTTGAAAGAAAATTTCCTCAGCGTATTAGAAAACACGCACTTTATTAGAAGAATAAGGACACGTTCAGGAATCGGGATATTTTGTTGTTTCCTGGGCGGAGAAACAAAAAAGGAGGCGGCTGTAGACAATAATTATTGTTGTTGCCAGGAAAAATTGTATTTTCGAGAATTTTACATATTTTCCTTTTTTCGGAATTTTGCTGCTTTTTATAGTGAAGTTTTCCTTTTATTTTCTAAATCCAAAGAGAGCTCATTAACGTGCCCACAAAATCCCTAATCCCTTCCTCATTCATTCATTCAATGGGATTTATCGGTGAAATTGTGTAAATATTGACAATAGTCGTCCACCCTCAGCGTTTCTTGTCTTAAAATTGAAGGACATTCATGGGTTGTTGAATTAAGGATGTGGGTGTGCATTCACGGCGGCTCCTTTTGTAATTTCCTGCAAGTCGATTGCTGTTTGAGTAAAGTAGTTGCGAATGCTGTGTCCTTAGGGACGAAGAGTGGATTGGGGAAGTTAGTCATTACCAGGTTATTGGACAGTAACAAGGGATAATATAAACGAAATCATATTATTATTCGGTGTATCCTTCGGGGACATTAATCCTCCCCCATAGTTTCTGGTTTCTTTTAAATTACTTTTTAGGCGTAGGAAAATGGTTTAATTAATTGAAAGATTGATTACTATTTTTCCTCTTCGGCATTTTCATTTTATTAATTTGGCGGGTTTTTTGCATAGGTTTGTGCGGGATTATTGATTTGTTTTTCTGGTTATTGAAATTGAGTGGTTGTTGGGTGGTTGTAAAGTATTTTTTTAGTTTTTTTTTTTTGTTGTCTAATTGTAAATTCTGTTTATGAAGTGATCTCATAAAAACGTGTTGTTAATATTTTATTTGAAACACCCTCTTACCATCCTTGTAGTTTGGCACCCTACCATTCGTATTTTGGTGGATTCTCATCTTTAGTTTCGCTCCTTTTATGTCTTGCACGTTAAAAATTACTCATATTTAATGTTGTGTCTATTATTTTTGCAACTCTTGTTCCTCACTTTAATGCGTACGTGCTTATTAGTTAGGAGATTGTAAAGACGCTTCCTGAAGGTGGGCGCTGGGTCATCGCGTTGCAAATCAACTGGGAGAAAATTCCAAAGCAGAGCTGCGATGAGAAAAAAGAACGTTGACCAATTAGGGTGCGGAAATGCGGAATAATTAAATTATTGTTTCTACGGGGTTGCGAAGGCCGCACAAACTGGTTAAGGTAGCCAGGTTTGTGATGATGAAGAATATCTTGAAATAGACGAAGAAGCCGAAACTCGCGGTAGTCGCTAAACGAGTAGCCTAAAACCGAATTAGAAAAGGGAGTTCGGCGTAATTTGTGGACGAATCGTACAAAATCGTTGAAGGTAATTTTAAGCTTACGGCCGCAGGAAGAATCAAGAGAAGGTAAAATGGAAAAGCCATGCATTAAATGAGGGAGGGGGCTGTCCTTAAATTACGTAACGCTCATAGGGGGGGGGGGGGGTGGTGGGGGTCCGGAGCAGCGTTACTAAGCGTTACAAGGGGGTATGGGGGTGTCAATATCAGTGTTATATAACGCAAGTTTTGAGAGAAAACAAATTCCGTATGATTTGTATTGTCCAAGCGTACAAAGTATTTTGTCGAAAAGAATCTGTAAGAAATGTTCAACCTATTCGTCTTCGATTGTAAGATCAATGCTTCATCAAAGAACTGTTTGCGGAAAAAAAGTTGACCAAAAAAAAAGTCGACTTTCCAAAACTGAGACCTGTACGCACTGCTGCTAAAAGAGCGCGTGAGGTTTTAGCAGTCATGATACAAAACGAAGAATTAGAATGGGTTGATGAAGACTTGATCGATTTTGACAGCAGTCAATTGGAAATGATAGAAGCGAAAAAAACGGACAAGAGTATGCCTGTGATTGGAATAGAAAAACACATGTCTGTTCCATGGGAAGATGAAATCTAAGTTAGCAATTTTTATATGTACATATATACATACATATATTCACATTTATATTTTATTAATTGATTTTTAATAAAAGCAGATAAAAAACTTAAGAAAAACCGTTTTACAAGGTTATTTGTTTTTCAACGTGTATTTGCAAAAAAAGTTATTTTCTTTTCGTCATATTCAGAAACTTGAATGGGGGGGGGGGGTTAATTGCAGCGTTACGTAATTTTTCAGGGGGGGTTTGGCTTCCGTTACAGGAGGGAGGGGGGTATCGAATATCATCAAATTTAGCGTTACGTAATTTAAGGACAGCCCCGAGGAGTAGGGCTTTCGCTAAGTTCATACGGAAAGCCCTACTAAGCAATGTGAACGCGCCAGGTCATACCGCTATTCTACGCGACTTCAAGATTTCTCACACTATCAATGCAGTCGAGAGGGAGAAAAAGATTGAGTTGTAGAAGGTTCAAAGAAAACCAATTCGACTGGAGGTCAGCGGCTAGTTTCACAATACATCTACCAAATTGGTGCCGAAATATAAAGCTGCACATCTTTTGCGTACAGGGCCAGCGCTTTGATTTTTTGCGCCCGGTGCACTATGCCATATTGCGCCCCAAAAGCTGTTCATTTTTTAACGCACTGAAAGCCAAAAAACTCTCCCTCGATGGGAGAAAAATTTTTCATAGTTTGCGCAAAATTTAAGATTGCACTATCATAATGCGTATAAAGGCCGGTTTACACGCAACGATTTGCTTGTGACAACTGGCTTATGCTAGCCAAAAATTTGCCATGTGCAAAATATATGCTCATAGAAAATCGGCTTGTGGTTGGTGTGGCATGAGCGTCTAAACGATATTCAAGATATTCCCACGCGATCCCTCTACGAATTTCAAAAATAAATAGACGATTAGCCGCGTTCTTTTTACACCTATTATAGCAAAGTTTTGTTGGCTAGCCCGTAAGAAACTGGCTATATTAATTTGTTAAAGAGTAAAGAAAGGTATTCTCACTGCAAGGAGTTTTGTTGTCCTCATTTCGTTCGTTTACCTTTTTTAACAATTTTTGAAACAGAAATTAATTTAAAAGTGCATCAATAGTGCCCTGAAGTTTATATCAATCGCGGGAAACAGCAATTCACAATGCAAAGCCATTGGTATAATTTTTCCTTTGTGTGAGTGGATATGGTGTTCTTCACAGAATTTTCAAAAAGTTCTTCAGCGTAATATAAATAAATGAGAGACTTTACTCTCACTTGGGATTTTTTTTTCTCGAATTTTTTCAGCTGATTCTCGAAGACGAAGTTCTGTTCCTTCAATTTTTGAGTAAAATCTAGAGTAATATTTTTTGAGTAAAATTTTATGAAAATCTCGAAACTAAAATATCTAGAAACTTCCTGCACGAGGAGGAGTAATATTTCCCCGATTTTTCTTGGATAAGAAAGTACAGAGACAGAAAATTGGGAAAATTGGTGTAATTTCTTGCCCCCGTCAGAATACTTTTTTATTTTTTTTTTAAGTTATAAGTTTTATTTTAACTCTTAATTTCTGGAATTGCGGCACCGACATATTGCGCCCGGTGCAAATGCACCATTCGCACCTACGAAACCGCCGCCCCTGTCTGCGTACATTTGAATCTTGGAATTATTAATTTATTGAAGGAAGATCATTAATGAAAATACGGAATATGAGATACCCAAGGATGGAGACGAAATGTAAACGAAAAACAGTTGGCGCCGTGCGTGACTTTCTGGGAACGGTTAGTTAGAAAGCTATGCATCAGGTTGAGGGCAGAAAGGGAAAGTTAACTTGGTGGGAAACGTTTTGCAGAAGCAATGCGTGGTTAACACTGTCGAACGGTTCAGAGAAATCCAGTAGCACCAAACATCTTGCTCATCAAGGGACTTATGCATATCGGATGTGACTTTAAGGAGCGCAAGCTCACAGCTATGTTGCTTGCGGAAGCCAGATTGCCATACGTTAATTACTTGAGACGTTCACAACGCTCAAGTATTTGTGACGCTATCAGCTTTTCGAGAGCTTTTGCCAAGAAAGGGAGGATACTGATAGGCCGGAAATCCGAGGGGCAAGCAGGGGACAAGGACTTGGGAATTGGCGTAATCAAGGCAAGCTTCTACGCTTCCGCAGTGAGGCAGGCGTTAAATAGTGGCGTAAATTATTTCAAACAGTACGGCGGGATCAAGCTAGCATAAAAGTTGTCTTAGCTTTCTTAATTTTGGCGACGACTAAGTTTCTTACACGTTTAAAAGATCGAATGGCAAGAGAACTTTTGACTTTTTTGGACCAACGTTAACGAAATTCTCAGCAGTAAGCGATTAGTGATCACAGTGAACCACAGGTTCTACCTAGGCGCCTCCTTAACCCGGCATTGCTTGGCAATCGAACCTGGCTGCAACACACCGAAAGCTTGGGGTCTTTGCCTAGATTAACCAATCCTTTGCGGTTCCTTCCTGTGCCATCTCTTAACCGGGCAAAAGAATTGGGGGGATGCGGTTGTAATAAGTAACATTGTAAACCATTACAATCTACAGAGAAGTGGAAAGACTTATAACAACGTCGTGGCAAGGGCTGCCTCGGTAGACTAGGGCTCTCTACTACCGTTCCAGTGGTCCGCGGTTCGAATCCATTCCCCGACATAGTCCTTCCTTTTTCCAACTTTCCTTCTTTCTTGTGTCGCTTTAAAAAAACTTTCCGCCCTGTCTTCTGCCATCGTTCCTAACCACCGAGGAGACCATCTCATAATGAAGTAATGTGAATGCCAACAAGTTGTCTCGTTCCATCGACTCCCATGCAATACTACAGCTACCTACTATGAGAAGGCTTCTCTGCTTGCTTACAGACAATGGCCGCGTTTATGCCCAAGCTAATTTAACTGAGTTAGGCAAGTTAACAACCGCATAAACAGCAATTTTTTTAGCGCTGTTAGCTAACTTATTTCTGCTTTTTGACTTAGCTAAAATGTAGCACAGTTCAATACTGTCGAAATGGATTGAAGTTTGCTTATAAATTTTTGTTGTAAGCAAATAATTTAGAAGATATTCTTTTTATTATTAATTTTTTAGCTTTTTGTTATTTGTAAAATGAGAAATGTTATTATTTTTGCTTGTTAGCAGTTGTAAAATGTGAATTATCAAATGGCCTGTTAGAAACGGTGCTAAGTTAACAGTGCTATTTTAACGGAGTTAAAGTAACTCGGACGTAAACGCGGCCAATGACAAGAAAGCAGGAATGTTTTTGAGGTGCAAGAAGTGGACTGATGAAAGTCCATAATATTATGAGGATTCGAAACCGAACCTCTGTAGTGGTAGTCGAGGCTTTAACTACTAGGTTACCTCCAGTTAAAGTTTTCCTTTAATGTTAAATTTACTTCTTTCACATATCCGTGCTACATTAATTTGCAAATATCTCTGGCCCTACTTACCTAGTTCCAAATCAAAAATTTCATTAAGACTCCGCAATGTTCACATGCAATCCCGCCGTCTCACACTACCCCAGAAATTGCACCCACGTCTCTCACCACACTCCCCTGCCACAAAAACAATGCAAAAGCCATCAAAGTGCAGACCTATGAGTTTCCTAACTATCCTGAATTCTACTCCTCACGAAAGACTATACACACCATGACCCCACAAATAAATATTCCCCTCTCATCAACAAAAATCCTGGCGCATGTCAAAAGTTTGTCCTTCTCGGAAGGACTCGTAGAATTTGGTATAAAACTAAAACTTGCCCCTCTGTCAGAGTCAAGCTCTCCTATTCTCTGGGTGGGTGGCGGCAGTACACAATATCAATTCGCTGCGGTATTAGTGTGTGTGTAGATGTTTTCGCAAGTGGTGCGGGGGAGGATGAGAGAAAGTCCTGACTGACAGGATCAAAAATATATGTATGAAAAAAAGAAGGAAACTTGAGGAAAAAGTGTTTACCTTGGCTTGGTTCAGTGATTTCAAAATCTCAGTCTAACGACGATGGTTGTTGCGTTTGGTCGGGTCTTCCTGGACTCTTGTCATTTTTGCCGGTTTTGTAAAATCCACGCTGTTTTGGAATTTCCATGATTTTTTCTGTGTTGGTTTTGGATAATTGTGCGTTAAGGACTTGAAAATTTTTTAAAAAAAAAGTTTGGAGATTTTTTTCAGTGCATTTAGTTTCAAAGAAAAATGTTGAATTTTGTGAATTTTAAGAAAGAAATTGTTTAGTGAATGTGAATTTAGTAAAAAAAGAAAAGTTTTTTGTTTTTCTTAATTTAAAAAAATACTCAGTCGCGACATTTGAGTTTCCTTTAAAGTAAGAAGAAGGAAATATTTAGTTAAAACTTTTAGAGATTTTGAAATATGTTTCTGCTCTTAAATTTCGTCCTGATTGTTTATACTTTTTTTTATGTGACATGGTCAAGCTGAGGAGTCACCCTTTGTACCACCAGTCCGTCATGCTTGTGCTATTTACAACAAAAACATAGATACAAGACAAATTTTATTTTATTATTATGATAAAAATTAGATCCTTGTAATTAATAGTCCGGCTGTTGTTAGTTCCATAGTAGATTTGTAGTGCTTTTTATTTTTTTGAATTGTTTTTCGAGTGTTTGCATTGTTTAACAGAATTAGAAATAATTTGAATTTTTGCCATAAATATCTACATATAATGACTATTCCATTCTACCCTTCCGATGATTACAAAAATCCATATCATCAATATTCAACAACCAACTGGCTATTGGTCATCTCTTTAGTTCAGCTTTCATCATTTCTTAATTCTAGTCTTATTTTTAATCGGTTTAAAAAATTGAACTTTTTTAATATTAAACTTTATTTAACAAACAACCAAAAATTTTATGAGACTGAAGGTTAGCGAAATTTTACGATCTGTGATTAAGTTCTTACAGTGGTGTTTTTATTAAATTTGCGTTTAATAATGTTTTAGTGTTTTTACGTCTTGTTACGTTTACTTGATGAATCATTTAACTTCGTTTTGTACGTTTATCTTTCAAAAATCCTATGAAACTTGCGAACGGTTTCCTTCTTCTAAAAAAAAAATAATGCAGACTGAAGTCGATCAATGAGTCGATCTAGGCTCTGTTCACCTTGAATGAATTTATGAAAGCTATGAACATTTTTTTTTAATAAAACGAACTTCATATTCAACGCTTCAATATAGTGCTGTGTATTTTTAAGTACCTTTGTAATATGCCTAATACATAATAATAATCGACTGATCCTCTTTCTACCCTCGACTCAATGAGAATCTTCCTCCTGCCAACATTTATTTGTTGTTCTATATGTTTAGCCTCATCTTCTAATTCCGTGATTATATCTCTAAGGTACGACAGTGATCTGCCAGGGCACTTTATATCATTGGCACATCATTGGCATGTTGCTTTCGCGTCAATGTTTGTTTACTTTAAGAATTACTTCTTCTAGGCAAAGATAAAACAGCATGGGTGATATCGTTTGGACCATCTTTGGCTTGAGACCCTATCTTTTGTCGAAGGTCTTTTCTCAGGCTTTGAAAGTTATCCAGTTCTCCTTCCAATTAAGTTTTGGATCTAGGGTTTGACCCAGACACACACGTAGCAGAATAGAGTAGGATTCTCGTTGTATTCTAACTGTACACCTTATATTTTCCATTGTCATTTTTGTTAGCTTCACAATCTTTAAGAGATGTTTAGCATTGAAATCGTCGAAAAAATGATATATGTATGTAAATCGATGTTGCATTACCAGCATTTTCGACCTGCCTTACTAAAAATAGTTGGTCGATTTTTGATCTATTGCTTCGAAATCCAGTGATATTCACTAATTGCTGCTACTGCATAGGGTTGCAGTCTGGATTCAGTTATGCTTGTCATTAGTTTATATGACGTGCTAAAAAGAGATATGCCTCTATAGTTCGCACACCTTTCTTGTGTATTGAGAAGATAATGCTTCCATCCCATTCTTAGGACATTTTTTGTTCCTACATATGTAGCATAGTATAGTTCGTATATAGCGTATATGCGGTTGGCCTCTTTACTTGATCAACCCTGCTGGAATGTTATCAATTGCTAGGGAATTTCTGATATTTAAGGATCGTATGGTACTGGTTCCACAATTGGTACGTTTATTTCTCTGGTGTCATCATTATATTGTAGACGAGGTTCTAATAACTTCCATTGTACTTCCATTTGCGCCTTAAAGCAAGCTAAAAAATCCTTCTATATCTTCTTTTCATCTTTGCTGCCTATGACTATATTGCCTTCTTTTATTCTACATATATTCAGTACGTATACATGATGAGTTCAATTCAGGTTGAACCCAAGTTCAACTACATGTATGTAGATGCGAAGCGAGTTTAGTTAGGACTGAGTGCGAGTCGAAAATTTAACTCAACCATAACTCAACTTTTCATGTAGTAATGGAAGGCTGGTTTGAAACCTTTTTTAAAGAAGTTTACTTACTTGTATGGTTCTCATGATTTGTTTTGTAAAAAGTCTTGAGTCTCGTGTTTTGTTTTGGGAATTGTCTTTTGCTCTTCCTAAATATGTTATTTGCATCTTTTCTCGTTTCCTTGTATTTCAGTTTCTTGCTCCTCGCATACGTATTACTCTAATTTCTTCCCTCGTTGCATTTCTTGTAGTACCATTCGTTGGCTCTGGTATCTTTTTCAGTTTTAGCCATTTTCCCTGGACTGTATCTGCATTATTTATTTTTGGACCTATCCTTTCTGCTGGGGTTGCCTGACATCTCTCCACTACAGCTTGTTCTTGAAAACGATCAATGTCATATTTTATCTACACATATTGATATCAAATTTTAAATAATATTTATTAAACTGGGTAATAGGCTCAAAAAATGTGACGATAATAACGAAGTATATTCGAAACTAATGTGTTTTTTTTAAATACATTGTTATGGGTTACTCTTATTTTTTTTAATAGTTTAATGACCAACTTTCAAGGAAAGCACAAAATAAACCAAAAGAGTATAAATAATTAGATATATTAAATAAAAATATTTTGTTAGATTACAATTAATACATATTTCTCAAATGCCCTCTTACATAACTCAAGATTAGCTTTTTGTTCGATTATTTTAATATTCTTGAATTGTTAATAATAATTATGATAAGTTATCGAAAAATCCTGCCGGTGGTTAAAAATTGTTTTGGTATTGGCCAAACCAAGGTATCAGATTATTGTCATATCGTGACAATAACATCCAACGGTCCTGTTCCCTACAAGGCAATTACAATAGTACCCTAAAAGAGCGTCCAAGACAGAATCACTATCAGGTTCAGTGTCAAATAAAACATAGGAAAAGTAAATTCTCTGGGAAACATGACGAGACTTAATACGTCCTCTTAATAAGTAAGGATTATTTTCACCAATCTGTGCTATCATTTCTTGGGAGTGTTCCAGTTCCACCCACACTTCAACAACATAGATGCCATTATCCCTAACAAGTTCACCGAAGAATTAATGTGCTTGTTTCACCTGATATGGGCCTAATGCAATCAATATTAATTCATTGTATGTAAAAACGAGGAAGTTATTTAGTTGAAGCAAGTTTTTTTTTTATGTGGTAGACTAGAGGCTTAAGGAAAGCCCCATTGTACTGTTCGACAATCTATTTTTCGTATAGAAGGTCGAACAGCAGCTCTAGCCGGAAGATAGAAAGTAGAAAGAGAGAGACAGAGAAGTAGGAAGGAGCTGCCACAACCTAGCCGCGATATTTTTATTCCACCTACTTCCAACCATTTCGCGACTCTGGCATCGGGGCATTTGAGAAACAACCCGCTGGAGTGTTATGCCTCCTGAAACGAGTTGAATCTCATCAGCCAACCGATGACATGCGCTTGGTGGAGCGGAGTTACCGTCAAATACGGGTAAACATAACTCGTTTATATTAGAATCATTAATAAATTGCTAAGAAGATTAGGTTCATCCATCACACACAATAGGTTCACATTAGGTTCATCCATCACAATACTCTTTGGATCATACTTTCAGCGTTAGGACTATCCTTTAAGATAGGATGGAATTTATTTAATAGAGCCTCAGCAATTTTGAAATCAACCATTAAATGTGTAGAGGCAGTATTAAAATACATCTGAAACAGATGAAAATTCCTCTTAAAACTCCCGTTTATAACTTCCACAACCCATCAACATAGTGTCACTTTACGGCTATTTTTTAGCTTGTGAAACTGTTTATTTATTCGATAATTACAATTTCCAAGCAAAGGTATGGTATCCCTAAACCTCCTATCTAAAACAAAAATTTCATTTTCTCTATAACGTCTTCAGCATCAGTTTAGGTGGCAGCATAAGTCCCTACAGCATCGATGAAGTACCCATCTCAAGATACGATCAAACGGTTTAATCAAATTGTCATATTTGTGCAAACTATATGTCTTTTTTTTGAAATATATAATTTGGACCTTTCCCTCAAATAGGTATAAAATGTCATCAAATATGGCGATTGCGGGCCTATTTCCAGTTATAGACTCATCCAATAATGTTTGAAGACCTCTCAAGTCTCTCTCTGAAATACCCTATGAGTGATATGGTTCACACCAATATTATTTGGAACAAAATGCTCATTGAGACACAGCCTAACTTTTTTCATATCAGTTCCAATGTTGTTGTAGTATAACGGTGACACCTAAGCTTAGATTCTTTCACATAAAAAAATGAAGACAGTTTCGTATGAATGAGGGCATTTATTGTCCATATGACATGTCTACAAGTAGTATGCATGATGTGAAACGTCCATTATACCGCCCATACATAACGAGACATCTTGTTCAACTTAGTCGAGTCTAAAAAAAAAGTCTTGTGTATGGAGTCAACCAAATTGCAAGTGTGTGGCAAACATCACAAACAAAGTGGTCAACCAAGTTGATCAACATGTCTCGTCGTGTATCGCCGACATTATATTTATCTTTCTATATGGTCCATTATGGCGGAAGTTGACCAACGGTACTTTGAATTCCTTAATATTTTTAAATAAAACTGACAAGTCCGGAGAGGTTAAAAACTACGTATTAATTAATTTTTCTATTTTTGTTATACAATATATTTATTAAGCATGTGTATACATGTATTTTTTAGTCCATGACTTTTCTAATTAATTCTATTCTATACTAATTTCAGTACAAGTGATAAATCTTGTATAAGTTTTCAACTCTTGTGTTTCACAGACAAGAAGTTAAAAACGTCTATTTTAAAATTTGCTCCTTTACAGAATTATTACATTGTCACATTGTGGCTCGGTTGAACATTACCCATTTCATAAAGCCTTTATAACAATATTACAATCGAAATTTTTTAATAATTTTTTGAAACCTTGCACAATATTTCAAATACATTTCCAAGTCGTTAAAGTAAATAATTCAATGATACCACACTAATAATATTTTTAAATACTAAAAAGGTAATTGAAATGTAGGTTAAATATATGTTTACGAAAACAAAACTTACAAAAAAATTTATATAACCCACAGAATTCTATTTATATGAAGTTGCACTACTTAAGATTAAGGTCATACCATCCACACGTCGATATCATAAATAAACATCATCCCACAAATACCCAGCGATTTATGGTTATTTTTTAAAACTACCCTACCCACCTTTCAGTAAATTCCACAAAAAAATTGAGGACAAAACTGATCCTTTGAACTATTTTTACTTGAAGTTAATATTTCTTATTAGGAACTGCAAAATGTTAGAAGGATTTCATTGAATTTGTTTTGGTTCAGTTTTGTTTCCTATTTAATTTTTTTTTAATTTTGTATTTTTGTTTTATTATTTTCTATATTAAATTGTGTCCTTAAATTGGCAAATTAATAATAGCAATTGTCCCAGTATATTCCAACTGTTTTTTGTATTGTACATAAGTGTCACAAACTGTCCTAAAGTTTTTCAAGTACTTAACTGACGTAATTAAGTTGCAGATTTGTATAACTTTAAATAAATCTGCTTTACATATCTATACAGCTGTTTTTCATCATTGATTTATCCAATGTATGAAATAACGCAGATGTTAACTAGGAATGTTAAATTTTTGGAAGAAATTTTGGGACACATGTTGTCATTTACTAAAATAAAAAGCTATCCACATATGTTTTGTACGATCATACGAAAAGATTGGATGGTTTTTAGATCATAAAATTTGAAAGTCAGCCAAATATGTAGTAATATTATGATGAACTTACTTCATTTTTAATTATTCAAAATAAAATCGTCAAAATAATATAACGTCACTTTAGCCGCATTTTTTTTTTTTTTATTAGGCATGTGCACTCCAATTTCTCAACTCGGCTATTCGCTCGTATCACACAGGTTGATAGATATACGTTCTTTGTGCTTACTATATTGAAGAATGATACAATCACTTCAGATAAGATTATAAACAAAAACAAACATACGACTGTTCAATGATTGGCTCTAATGGGGTTCCTAGACTGTCAATATTATTGCCGGTCTGTGGGTGATCTTGATAGATTGTCTGGTGCAAAAAGGAAACCGTCAATATTTTGCTCAATTATTGCCAATATTATTGATAGTCTAGGGTCAACTTAAGAGAAGTGGACGGAAGAGCTGTAGTTCAGTTCAGTTCAATGGCACTACAGTCCAAATCGAGCACTGGCCTCCTTTAGTTTTTTCCTCCAAACTTTTCGTCCAATGGCTAGAGTCCTCCGACTTCGTAGGCCCAACAAGTGTGCAGCGTATATTGCTACGGCTTCAAACCATCTTTTCCTCGGTCGTCCTGCTGGCCTGTCACCGACTATGATTTCTTTATATATCTTCTTCACTGATCTGCTTTCCGGCATTCGCTCTACATACTTTGCCAATCGTAGTCTATTTATTTCGATATAGTTGACGATGTGTCTTAAGATTTTTTTCTCAAAAGCGCATAATAAGTTCTCGAATTTTTGGATCATGGTCCAAACCTCTGAGCCATAACAAGCCACTAGCCCTATAAGAGATTTATATAGTTCAAATTTAGTTTTCCTGTGTAGCGCTCTTGATTTAAGTTTACGCAGTGAATAGAAACGTCGGTTGCCCTGTTGTATTCTGCTTTTTACTTCCTGCATATCATCGTTTTGCTTTAAAAGTTTCATTCTAGTCCTGATCGGTCTGGCGATATACTCCCTATGACTTTTATTTCTTTCTTCTACTGCTGCTTCGTCAAATTAATCGTTCCTGGGTCTTCTCCGTACAAATCCGATAGCGTCTTCGACAGGGGCCTTCAAACTGTCTTGTATGAACTCCCATATTTCATTTATACTTTCTGGTTGTTGCTCTAGTCCTTCTGATATTCTTCCTAGCGTCAATTCTTTATATCTCGTTCATGCTTCTTCCAATTTTTAATTTTCCACATTGATTTTTTCCATCCTGGGCGTCCTTTGAATAGTCTGTGTCGCTAACGTTAACTGTAGTAGCTAGATGATAGAGAGAGAACGATAGGAGATTCCAAAGTCAGTACTGGGCGTAGAATTGACACTGGGCAGTGTTAAGAAATAACCCGATCATATTCCTTCCGCTTAAAATGGAGTTTCTCAAATTTTGGAGGTTCTGAAATTGGAAGTTACTGGTGGATCGGTTCAGAATCCAGTCTTGGGTTTTAATTGCCGCCACACGTACTAAACCTGAATGATATTTTATAATTTTTCCTGTCACTCAGTTAGATGAAGGGTGCCTTCATGGACAATACCTAGATTAGATCATTATCATAGGCACAATATGACTTCTTTACTTATTTCTTCTTTTGTTGTATTACTGATATAAAATTATTTCTTGTTATTTTTTTGTCTATTTTCATCATCATCATCTGTAGCACTATAGCCTATTATTGGCCTTGGCTTCCTAGATTATTTCTATTTCCTAAGGCAATTAAGTGCGCTTAACTTTACTCAATCTTCCTCAACGGAGTCCATGTATCGCTTCTTTGGCCGACCTTTTCCCTTTCCATCAGGCATTCGATTTAACGCTATTTTAGCACGTCCGCTATCGTCAAGCCTGTCTATGTGTGCCACCCATCGTAATCTACTTAATTTTATTCTTCTTCTTCTTCTTCGACGCCAGTTCGAGCCTTGGCCTCCATCAGCTTCTTCCTCCAGACGTCTCTCTGCTCCGCAGCTTGTCTCCAGTTTCTTGTATTGAATAGTTTTGCTGCATCGGCCTTAACATTGTCTTTCCCACTGTGGTTTGTCTTTTGCCATTTGGTAGTAGGTACAGGAGTTTTTTTGGAATCTTTGAGTCATACATTCGTGATTGTAGCGCATTCTTCATGCATTGTCTTCATTGATTGGGCCGCATATCCTTCGGAGAACTTTCCTCTCAAATATATCCATCTTGTCGGCAGATTTCTGGGAGACACTTCATGCTTCACATCCATACGTAGCTACTGTACGTATGATGGTTTTGTAGATTCTTATTTTGGTTTTTCTTTGGATGGCTCTGGATTTCATTACTGACAGTAAAAATGTATAAAACATACTTTTATTTGCGGCGTTTATTCTTCTTTGTACCTACGTCTATCGTTTCATCGTTGTACGTCTATTGGTTTACCCGTTCCAAGTTAAATTCCCCCAGGTAGTGTTGTGATTTCTTCTTCTTATGTTTTTCTCCCTCTTCTAATTCCGTGAATATTTCCTCAAGGTACGACTGTTTTGATTTTTTAAGCACGGCTACGTTCGCATCAATGTTTACTTAGCGAATTACTTCTTCTACGCAGATGTTGCTGTCTTCCCAGCATTTTCCGACGATTTGCTTGATTGAAAAAAGTTGGTCCATTGTTGATATATTTCTTCTGAACCCAGCTTGGTATTCACTTATTACGGCTTCTGCCTAAGGATCGAATCAGGCTTTAATTATATTTGTTATTATTTTATATACTGTGCTTAAAAGAGATATGCCTCTGTAGTTTCCACAGTTGATTTTGTCCCCTTTCTTGTGTATTGGACAGATAATGCTTTGTTCCCAATCTTCAGACATTTTTGCGTTCCTCCACATGCAGCATAGTAATTCATGTATGACTGCTGAAAACGATTCGCCTCCTTGTATGATCAACTCGGCTGGGATGTTTTTTAAGGATTGTATGGCACTCTGTAATTTGTCCAGGGTTTGTACATTTGTTTCTCTGGTGTCATCGTTATGCTGTAGACAGGAATCTGGTACATATTTGGGGCTTTCATTTGCGTTCAGCAGCTCGCTAAAAAATTCCTTCCACTGACCGTTTCTTTACATCTTCGCTGCCTGTGACTACAGTGCCTTTTTAGCTTCTTAAAAAAAAGCTTATACAGATTCTCTGTCCGTCTGTCCGTCTGTGACCTTCTTTCATCTCTGAAAGTACTGTCGCTACAGACTTGGGCCATATCTCAAATTGTAGCTAAAACTGAGAAAAACAAGTCAAGAGACCTAAAACTGAGAAAATGGTCTGGAAATTCCAACCGGAAGTATATTTAACGACAAAAACGAGATTTCTAATAAAGTACATATATCGGTAGCCTAGAGCTAAGGCGCTGGAATCCTATCCCGGGGAACCAAGTTCAATCCTCGGCCGCTCAATGGTGAAATATAATTTTTTTTTGCTACGGTGGAACATGTTTTGAATCTATCACTAAATTATATTATTTAATAATGAAACTCAGGAGAACATAAACATTTACTTAATTAAAAGTGAAAAAATATCATTTTCTTGATTTTTATGATCATCCAGTCTAAAGTGTAATTCAACAGAAAGAATACCATGAAAAAGCGTAATTAGTGGCTAGTCTCTAGGCACAACATACCACTAGTTTTGTTCTACATATACCGGAGGAGGGTTTGAAGCCTTTCTTGAAGAAGTTTTGCGCAAAGTTTCCCTCTGCCCTCAGGATGTAATTGTAATTGTGTAGGAATTGTCTCTTCTTCTTCCTGCAAATGTTTTTTGCGGTTCTTCTTGTTTCCTCGTATTTCAATTTCTTGCTCCTCGTCGGTCTCTCTATGTATATTTTCTTGTTTCTATTTCTGGCTTCCATAGCTGTTTTACATTCCTCGTTGTACCATTGACTGGCGCTGGCTGTGCGTTTGTAACCTACAGTTTGCTTCTTGACATCTGTTAGTATTGTCTTCAATCTTATACATTTCCCCTCGATTGTATCTTCATTATTTATGTTTGGACCTATCCTTTTTGCTATAGTGGCCTGATATCTCTCTAGCACAGTCTGTTACTGCAGGCGATCGTCGAATTTCTTTTGTTTGCTGTTTCTTTTTATTTGTTTGGACAGCCGACATTATGTATCTAGCTTTAACTAGGAAGTGATACGATTCACAAGTCGCACCTCTACAGGTTCTTACTTGGAGGATGCCGGAAGCTGCCCCATTTGTCTATGAGAATATGGTCTATTTGGTTGCAGAATCTTTCGCTGGGAGATTGCCATGTGTATTTGTGGATATCTTTTCTTAGGAAATATGTTGTGCTGACGATCATATTTTTGCTCATTGCAAAATCGACAGCACGTTGTCCGTTATAGTTCGATGTTTCGTTTCGTTGTTGACTTTCCTTTCCAATGGTCGGTCTGTGCCAGTTGTGTCTTCCAATTTTGGCGTTCAGGTCTACTATCACCATTGATGTCATTGGAAGGGGCCATGTCATATGCGAAGAAAGTGTCCTTTGTAGTTTCCGCTTTCTCCTCCGTCTCCGGATGTACGTTTAAGATTGAAGTGGTGAAGAATTTCGTTCGGAGTCGTATTGATTACAGTCGTTCACGGAATGCTTTGAACTCTATCGCATTATATATAATTGACTTGTGTATTACCAAGCCTTCATCTAAGTGATGTTCCTTTCCGCAGGTGTAGAATATTCTGTAGTTGACAAGGTCTCCTATCCATCTAATCTCTTGTAACGCGAGTACTTTTATTCTACATATATCTGCTTACTTCGTCTAATAGTGACTTAATTGCTGCAGTTCTGTACATACTTCGCATGTTCCATATTCGGAAAATCATTTCCAGGTGCTGTTGCCGTAGTTGTTGCCGCTTTTCCCGTCTGTTCCGAGGCTTCTTATGGGGTCCTTAGACTATCAATAATATTGTCCAAAATTTAGTTTTACTCAATGTAATTGACAGTCTTTGGGTGATATTGAAAGATTGTCTGGTGCAAGAAAGGAAACCGTCAATATTTTGCCCAGTATTATTGTCAATATTATTCATAGTCTAGGAGCCACTTTAACTGATTTTATTTTTACAGGGTGTGGTAGTTAGCCAAACGCCCAACCCCACTGCCAGGGGGACCGGATCCGTGAATTATACTCGTATAGGGTGGCCCAGCTATACCCCCGAGCACTGGGCACGTCCGTCGTCGGTTGGTTATCCAAGAGGCACCAGCGAGGAGGTGACGGTACGATTTTGCCCTGTTTTACTCAATATTATTGACAGTCTGTGGGTGATATTGAAACATTGTCTGGTGCCAAAAAGAAACCTATTTTACTCAATATTATTGCCAATATTATTGATAGTCTAGGGCAAGGGTGGGCAACCTTTTTATAACGTGGGACAGAAAAAATTTTACATTCCTTCCGCGGGCCGTAATAGTCAATTGATATCTTTTTTTTTTGACCTGTAATTTTTATCGAGTTGAGCCGGGCTTATACGAGGCAGTACATTTGCCTCTTACAATATGGTAAATTGTACTGAGACCTCAATTTGCGAAATAGATACAGGGGATTCTTCTTACTTCTTTTCCGGCAGTAAAACATGCAATTTCTGCTGAGGCGAGATGAGGTTTTAAATACGAATTGGAGAGCTATTTCTTACTTCTTACTTTCCAATAGCTGCAGTATATAAATATATGTACATTGTGGAGGCATCGATTTCTTACTTACTCTGAGGTAGTTTTGTGCGTATTAGAATCAATCTCGTAAAAAATCTCCTCATTGGTATTTACTTTAGTTCTTTCTTTAATTGTCTTTTTTTGTCATTTTGGCGTTACAATGCCACGCGCCTCATTTGTAGTTCTTCATTGTACTGGAAGAAAAAAGAGGCACCTCTTACCTACTCATTTTTTAATCGTGTCCCACACTTAATTTTTAGTCTGAATTTGCGTTAGTGAGGTAAATCACACTATCTGAGGAGGTTATTATCAAAACGTGACATGTCCATACTTCAAGTATTTTTTTTTAAAGGATCGATTATCCTTGGTAAAATGCATAGTTTTTGCTTGAAAACAAGTTTAAAACCGCACTATATCTCGTATATAATAGACGGTAAATTCGGTTATTTTTTTCAAATTCGACACATGTCCCAGTAACCGATTTTCTTCCCTAAATTTTCTTCCCCGCTTACCAAGAAAAGCAATGTTATATTAAGTTCATAAGAAATATATTTTAGTTTAAAATGAAATGTTGAGTTCATTTTATAATTCAAAATATTAAAATAGTATCTATGATTTCAAAAAGGTACATGTCCACCATACCATTAAATCAGAAAGTGACATGTCCATTGGCATATTACAAAAAGGTACATGTCCATTTTGTTTTTGCTTTTTTCACAATAACCAGTTAATGTATTTCTATGATTTTTTCACAATAAAATAATAAAATACTTTATGTGTGTCGTCATATTTTTTAAAAATAAATATCTTTTAGGACTAAGTTCATGCACAGTTTTTACTCATTGCTGTAAAAAAATGAATGGAGGACATGTCACCTTTTGATAATAACCTCCTCATCTATCGCTCTGTCCTCAACTCAAACCGGTTTGCGTATAATATTTTGCTGTCTATTTTTCGTGTAACAATTTTGAGGCATATGTAATTGTACAATAAACGCGAATGAGATGACTAATTTCTCATAGTTTTCGCAGACTCCCGAGAACGATGTTATAATTCTGTTAGAGTGAGACGGATGAGTGAGTCTAAGAAATTTTCTGAGGAAAAAAACAAATTTCCCTTTGACCTCTTGCCTATAACACCGGTTTGTGTATGAATAAAATAAAATAATTGATGCATAGTGTGGTTCTCGATGGGTGTTCTTGTTAAAAGTGAGAGGAAAGGGTAGTTTTGTTGTTTTATGACATGGAGGAGTTCAATACCCACATGAAAGTGACTCAACTAGCGCCCTTCGAAAAATTCTACTAAATCATTCAAACTTCTCGTGATTATTTTCCTGAAATACCATTTAAGCATTTATAATTTGGCTTCAATCCAAAAAACGAATTTAAAACGAAAATATCCAGTATTCAGATATCATTAGTAGTTTATCACTCAAGCTCTTTCCAGAACCACGGCAGAAACTATTACGAATTCCACGCATATCACAGTGGTGGGGCTTGAGTTACAATCGTCCCACTTAAACGTCTTTCATGTCCCACGTTAACTTTCTTCAGTTCCACAATAAATTAACCACCTTCGTGCTATTGACGTTAACTGACCCTAATGGGTCGCAGTGCGTTTTCCGGTTTCTCTAATTCATTGCAATCCACATCATGCACCCTTCACAGCCCACCTGCTGTTCCTGCACTCCTACTTATATTTCACAGTAAATTTTTCCACCCTCTCTATCACCATGGAAAGTATTTTTTTTTATCCACCTCCCACACTTTTTTCTTTGCAATGCACTTTTCGGAATAAAGTGAAAAAAGAAATTCGTTTTTTATCCACTCTTTTTTTTTATCAACTAAGCCCTTTTAAATAATGAAATCGAGGTCTAGGTTCAGGCAAAAATCCATCTAATAATTCTGAAGTTATCTTGGGGAAAATCTTCTATTTATCTTTGTGGTTAGGGGTTGGCACAGAAAAAAAATACGGTGAGCTGTGTAGCCCAACAACTTCACCTCCGCCCCCGCTCCTGAACCTTTTTAATTAGGTGTGTTATGAGTGAGTTTACCCGACCGTTGGAGCTACTCGTTTGGGGGGAGACTCGAATGGCTGAAAGGCGCGTTAATATAAGATAAGAGGGATGAAAGGCATAAGGATCTCCACTTGCAGGATGTCTCGCTGATGTACCGATGTAAATTGAAAGACGAAGGGACCGCACAAACTCAAAGCTTTAATTCCCTTTTAATGTGGCTTTAATTAGGAGTTATTAAAGCAGGTGAATCTTTTTTTTCGTTTATCATTTCAGGTGAATGTTTGCACTTTTCTTTTTAATTTCTTTTTCTTCATCATATTTAAGTAGGTGTCCTTCCTTGATACCCCGTTTTGCCCACGTTTCCGGGGTGTAATAAAAAGTAATATCTTGTGTGTGAATGTGCATGGATTTTAATATTCGATGAACTTCCTTCTTACTTTAAAGGAGCGGATGTATAAATTTCAACGCAAGTCTTCCCACCACAGTCGGGCTTCGCGTGCTAAACTTCACTTAATTTAGTGCAAAACTTAAAACAGAAAAATAAAAAAAAATAAAAAAAAAATAGAAACAAAATAACGAAAAATTGTTGGTTTTTTTTCTGTAAAGCTTTACGTGATGATGTGAGACGGCCACACTTTATGCATATGTATAGCTGTGTCGGTATAGTGGGTGCCTGTGATAATCATAACAACAGTAGCATAACAGCGAAGAATGTGCAAAGTGTCTAAAATGGTGCCGGAGAATTCCCTCAGTTAAATATATTGCAAGGGTGCTACCGGTCTAACTAAAAATGAGCTACAAGCCGACGCTTATCTGTGCTAGTTGGTTCCTGGCAATTCTCCTTATGTGCTACAACAGCTTCAAGGAAGTCACAGCAGAGGTCGCTGGTAAGTAGGAAGCTAAATCCTGTTTTTTTATTTATTTTTTTTTTTCGTTCAAACTTTGTCAAAACAAATTACAGCATTTTCGTTCTTGTGGAAATTTCAATGAATCAATGCCTATTTATAGCTGCTTTGTAAATTTCACCACCACCACCAATTTGTTTTTTTTATTTATTTCCATTTTTATACTATAGAAAATATTTGTCAAGAAGAGTCTAGACGAGTTCTTATCACTAATTTGAATGTCTTCCCTCAAGCCTGCTCGATTTTTATCTGTGCAACGTGGGTGATATGATTCTGATGTGTGGTAGAGCCAAGGGTGCGGTGTTTAGGCGATTTCATTGAATAGGGGATGTTGCTTTCATATTAAATTGTCGCAATTCTTGTAGTTATTTGTGATACATATTTTAGAAGTGCTATTTTAGTTTAAAGTTATTATTTCAATGTTCCAGAGCTGAAAGAAAAATGAGTGAAATGAGTCCGAAAAATTCGGAGTCACGTCTATGTATTTTATAAAATACTTAAGATGATTTTGTATGCTCAGTTAGCAGAAGATTATCACTAGGGGTCAGATTGATCGCTTGGATACCAATGAAACGCGTTACAACACTCCTCCAAGTGATTTTTGGTATGCCGGAAACCTTACAGCGTAAAATTGATTTCAACCTTTCACGTGTTACTGAAGCTGCCGCTTTTTTATGTGACTGCTCTAAGCTCGTGAATGACTTTTGTACTACCGGTACGTTGTGTCAATAGTTTTTAGGTTCCGAGGAGTCATAATGGTTTTGCAGAAGAAAATACGCTTGTTCCACATCCGTGCTATAGACCAAATCGAGCCTTGGCCTCCTCTAGGGTATTTCTCCAAGTTCGGCTGTCCCTTGCGGTAGTTCTCCAGTTTCGAATGTTGAGCATTCTCTTTGCGTCAGTCATCATAAAATCTATCCTTCTCCTCCTGGGTCTGCCTACTTGTCTATTTCGCGAGATTTCTGCCACCACGAGCCGTTTTGGAATACTGTTGTCTTCCATCCTTATTACGACTAGTCTTAGTCTGTTGATTTTAAAAACGTTGAGAGTTCTGGGCCGTCAACAATTTCATACAACTCGCTGCTGTATCTTTCGACATATTTCGTCCCCTCTTGTTAGGCCTATTATGTCCCTGAGAACTTTTCTCTCAAACCTTTTGACTCGTTCCGCAACGTCCTGGGTCATAGTCTCGCAGCCATAGCACAGTACCGGTCGTATTACTTTTTGTAGAATGAAAGTTTCAAAGGATTGTGAAGGGTTTGTAGCTGATGCTGAGAACTGAGATGCCTCTGTAATTATTACAGGTAAATTTATTTTCTTTGCTGATGCTGTATATGTTTGAGTAGGTTCAAGGAACCTAAGATTTGCGGTCCTCCTTCCTTTTGCAACTCAGCTGCTTTTCCATCGACTCCTGGCGATTTGTTGCTTTTTTGCATTTGCACGGTTCACGTTTTGCGGTTCACGTTCCTCATCCAGCGTTGAGATATTATCGATACTGGAAAGCGAAATTGTTGTAAGCGACATTTCACAAATTTTTCAGGAGAGGCAAAAAACAGTTTGAACGTTAAATAGGCCAAAATTTCTACAATTTAATGCACATACCGATGGATATAGTTGCTTTCCAATAATACGCAAGTTTTTTACAGCCATAATATATATTATTGAAGAAAATGTAGAAAATTATTGTTTTAGTGGCGCTTAAACAAGGTCTTTTTATTTAGAATTTTATTAAAGTAGTAATAGATTTTTAAGATGTTTTATTTATTGTATTTCGAATATTTCATTAAGTATCCCCTTCTCTTATATCCTCGGTATCGGTATCTGCCAGCTCGTCAGGAACATTGCGTTCAGACGGAATGTTTTTATATTCATGTTTAAAACGCTTCGGAATAATGTGTTTCGACAGCAATTGCATTAAATCGTTCTTTTTTTGTACTGAAATAGGTACTTTTCCTGAGTAAATCTGTTTAGGCTGTACGAATATTGGTGAGCCCTTTGCAAACTTCAATCGGCTTAAATCTATGGTTTTCGCCTCGCTGTGGATAATATTATAGCCCTCATATACTTTAATTAGAGAGGATCCTTTCTCGAATGTGAAAACTTTCCCTTGTGTGATTTTAAAAATGTCACCTTCTTTGGTCTTAGTTTTATTTGGAGAAATATATGTCATTGATTCTTTCTTCCAATTTCTGAAATGCTTGAAGTTCAGTGGTATTACATGGTATGGTCTAGGGTGAATACGTGAATTCGATATTATTGTCGGCCATTCGGATGGAGCCCATACTATCCTTTTTCTGATAAAACGTTCATTAGTAGCATGAACAGAATCTACTGGCATATACGTATGATCTGGTAACAAATACGTTATTTTGATTTGTGATATGAACACTGACTCTTTCTCTAAGAAGGCGAAAATCATTGCTAGCATTTGCGTGTTGCTGACATGTGTTATATTTTCTCTCGAATCCACCATTTTTAGGTATTTACGCAATATGGAACATATCTCGTTCGCTCCTCTTTTACCGTCACTTTCACCCCAAAGATAGCAGTAACCATCCTGAGTCCCATTCTCGTACACAGTGAAGTTAAAAAACGAATATTTTCGCGAATAATATAGAAGCATATCTACTATCACCATGAGGAGTGTTCAAAACTTTCTGCAAAGCAAAGCTTGCACAAAGGAAAGTAGGATCAGCTTTCGCCTTACTCTGGTCTTCTAAAAATGTCTTTTTAGCAGTTTCTTTTAACTGGCAATGATTGTCATACAATGTGTTATCTGCAGTACCAATTGAATTCCATTGGTTTTCGCAAAAAGCGCACTTATCTTTTTTTGGAACATGTATTCCTATGTTAAAATCGGTTTTAAAAATCCAAAATTTGAGTTGTTTTCTATCATTTTCTTTTTGAACAATCGGTAAATATTGGAAATGCTGCGGAATTCGGATGGTAAGTACAACCTACTACTCTTTGCACGGCAGTAGTGTGATGGTACGGCAGGTAATTGTTGAATAAAATCATGTACTTTATTTTAAGCTCGTTGGGTGTTACATTTATCGGAGGATTTCTCTCAGCCTTATTTCCAGTAATTATCAAATCAGAACAGTTTTGCAATGTTTAATGAATCATACGGCTCGATATGTTGAGCGTGTTCAATAAAAATTGTAGGCACACTTTCCTTTAATGGTCTTTATAGTGGATGAAATGTCTAGTTTCAGACCTTATCGGAGCATTTTTTGATCTCCGTCTTTTTACATTCATCCGATTGACGCAAGAGAGTAACCAGTTTTTACGTCCGGCAAAATCCAGCTTCCAAAAAAGTTCAAATACCTCCTTTCTTTCTCCATTTGTAAATTTCTTTCCGCATTTATTTGGACAGTTCTCTTTGCAAGGATTTTGTTTCATTTGCTTTGGGACGGAATTTCTTTTTGACTTTTTCTTTACAGGAAGTCGCATTCCGCGCATTCCAATGGTATTTTCATCTTCAATGGAATCTAGTTGCATTGTGCATATTTCATTGGGTAAAGAATGAATAGAATCCCTATTCAGAAAAATTTATTTCACCTTTATTTTCAAAAACACTCACCGAATTTTTGCTAAATCTATTCGAGTCAGACTGTAACTTAATTTCAGATTCCATCGCCATTATTTGTAATCTTTTAATGGATCAACAACTTTTTTTTATTATGCTTTTTCTGATTTGAACTGTTCTCAATGCTGTTTATCCTCAAACTATCAAAATTTATGATGCAATTTTCCTACCATAATTCTAACCAAAAGACAAGATCGAGCATGTAACTTATGCGAAGTTGAAAAATATCCGAAATTTAGGTTGAATTCAAAACATGTTTTATCCTGTCTTCTGGTTGATACAAACGACACAATTTTACTGTGAGAGGGTTCAATAATCAAAACTGCATTGTTGCAAGCGCCAAATTGGTTGTAAGAAGCGACTTGTCACAATAATTTTGATCTGCCAGCGTCGTTTGTAACAATTTTCTTTGCAACACGGGTGTTTATAACAACTTCACAGTCGTTTGTTACAAAATTCGACTTATATTTTTCGTATTCTAGCCAAAATGGATAACAAAGTATTTTTTTTTAACTTTTTTTGGTTTTTAATAATAAATCATGAAAATTTTTATTATGCACTTTTGGGGAATAGTCTTAGAATTCGAAAATTGTAAAAAACTCATTTTCGAAAAATTGGCGGTTACAACAATTTTGCTTTCCAGTATCGTTATGTTGAGGAATTTCAAAGTATGGGAATAGGATTCACAAGGTTTTGAAAATATTCTCTCCACCTTTCTTTTATCCTTCCAGGGTCTGCTAATAGGCTCCCATCTATGTATGTCTCTGCAGATATCCATTCTTGGCTGAAACTAATTACTGATCTGGCAAGTTTCTTTGTACGCTTGTCTAATCGTCCCTTCATTGAAGTCTTCCTGTATCTGTAAGATCCCCTTGTCTAAATATTCTCTCTTCTCCTTTCTGCAAAGCTTGTCTATGATTCTTCTTTTTTGCTTGAAGACTTCCATCATTGCTCTTGATGGCTTTGTGATGTATTTGCGGTGGCTCTGGTTTCTTTCTTCAATTGCAACTCTTCAGTCTCCTGACCAAACCAGTCAATTCTAGTCTGTCTGAGGGCCAAGCCTAATGTCAAGCTATTCCCTTTATGTTGCTTTTAATTTGCTCCCATTTGTCGTTGATATTGGGCTGTTCTTCTGCCTCTCTCAAGTTTTGTACGACAAGCTAGAAGGCATCTCTTCTTTAGTTCTGGCTTATCAATCTCGTTTTTTTTGGTTGAGTTTTCCTTCTGCGCGTTATGGTTGTTATCCCGGTTCTCAATGTCACCTTGACTAGATAATGTTCCGGGTCACAGCATGCTCCTATCATTGTTCTTACGTCCACTATACTCGTGGCGCCTCTTCTCTCAATTAGGACATGGTCAATTTGATTGTTTTTTACCCCGTGTAGTGACTGCCACGCCATCATATGAATATTCGGGTTGTTGTATTTATGAACGAATTTGTCTTATTTGATCTATTGATCATGGTTGAGCACTACTTCTTCCATTATGTGTTCTCGAAATAACGACATTAGGCTCTAAACCTCAGTTCGCCCAACAGAACATCGAACTGAGGTTGAACGTAAAAAGTGGCTCAAAAAAGAGTAATCAACTGGAATAATGGAATATCATTCCAGTGAACTTTTGCATTTTCTGGCGAAAAAGTAATAACAACTTCAAGCACGAACTGAACATGAACTGGACGTTACCCGGCGAAGCCTCTTATGTGGATTGAGCTGAACATTATTGAACTGAGGTCGGTAAGGTCGAGGCATAAGCAGCATGGGTTACGACGGAGGTCGACCTTGTGCACATTAAACCTCGATACAAAAATTTTTGTATTGACTCCACAAACATCCGTGGGCTGCAAGCGAATTTCTATACGGTGATGTGCCATCTCTGTGTATTCTCTCCCCCAATCTTCGCACTAAGTGAAACCCAAATATTACCGAACGATGATTTAGATCGTTTCCAGTTTTCTGGGTACACATTAGTGCACAACCTCTCCCCTCATAGGGGAATCGCCATTTATATTAGGAAAGACGTAGCCTTCCAGAAGGTGTACAATAGTACAACTCCTGATTTCAACCATCTCGGTCTTAAAATTTTACTTCCAAAGCACGTCATTTTCTTCTGTTTTTTATACAGGAGTCCTAATATCAGTAATGAAGCTTCCTCTTTAGCATTTGACGCTATCTCTGAACGTATCTCCGGTTTTTTATCCTCCCATCCGGACTGTGAGATCATTGTTGCGGGTGATTTCAAGGTTCACAACGTAAATTGGCTGAATTACTCAAATGGCACCAGTGTTTCTGGCAGGGATGCCGAGCTCTTTGCTGAGACAAATAACCTATACCAAATTGTCAACGGTCCTACGCGTATTCCTGACACTGCAGGTCAAGGACGCCACCTCCTTGACCTTTTTCTTACCTCGCACCCAACAAAATACTCCGTCGAAATTGACTCTCCTCTGAGCAACTCAGATCACTGTCTAATCAGCGCCCACTTCCCATATCGACCTCCTACCCCAACAACGCCAGCTCCTAGGAGAACCGTTTGGCATTATGGGAAGGCCAACTGGTGGGGGCTGATTCGCTTTTTTTAATCTACTGACTGGGATCTATGTTTCCAGAACCGTGATGTCAACTTTGCCGCCCTCTGTATTACCAACATTATATTGGCTGGTATGCACCTATTCATTCCTCATTCCTCCAAATCCATAAAGCCTAGGCAGCATGGATGGTTTAATCGGGAATGCATGAATGCAAATAAAACTAAAGAAGCCGCCTACAGAGAGTACAGACATTCTCCGAGCGAACTATCTAGACGTGAGTACATCAGGTTGAGAAATTCCTGTAAATCCACCATCAGGAAAGTCAAGGAATTATACGACGTTAGGCTGAGAAATAAACTCATTAACTCCACTGCTGGCAGTAAAAATTTTTGGTCCTTGGTAACCTCCATCAGGAAGAATTTCACCTCACACACAACGCCTCCATTCATCTACAATAGGCAGGTGATAACAGAAAGCAAACCCAAGGCCGACTTACTTGCATCTCTGTTCGCCGCAAACTCTTCCTTACCCTATGCTGACATGCAGCCACCAGCCATCGAGTGTTCCTCCCACTCAATGGACGGAGTTTTCTTCAGAACACGTGAAGTGTATAGGTGTCTCAAAGAGCTTGACTCCAATAAATCCACTGGCCCCGACAATATTCCCCCTATGGTTCTTAAAAAATGTGCTTCACCTTTGGCTAAACCTCTGCGCAAACTTTTCGCCCTATCCTACTTCTCCGGAGTTTATCCCGACTCCTGGAAACTGGCCCATGTTCAGCCCATACCAAAAAAAGGTGACGCTAGTGACCCCGCTAACTACCGCCCAATAGCAATTACTTCTATTCTCTCCAAAGTGATGGAGACAATAATAAACAAGAGGCTTTTCAGATATCTTGAACACCACAAAATATTAAATGACAAACAGTACGGCTTTAGACCAAAAAGATCTACTGGCGACCTCCTTGTTTGCCTAACTGAACACCTCAACCAAAGTATACACCGATTTGGTGAATCTGGCCTGGTTGCTCTAGATATCTCCAAGGCTTTTGACAGAGTGTGGCACCCCGCTCTGTTAACCAAACTCCAGGCTATTGGTATTAACTTCGTTCTAAGGAACTGGATTAAGAGCTTCCTTTCTGGCCGTTCAATCAAGGTAGTATTGGATGGCGTCGAATCCGACCCCCACACCATCTCCGCAGGTGTTCCCCAGGGCTCAATTCTATCACCAGCTCTCTTCCTAATTTTTATAAATGACCTGCTCTCAATCCCTTCTAATCCACTCCACTGCTTTGCCGACGACAGTACACTACGGTACTCCTATGGCTTCGATACTGTAGGACAAGCACGCGCCAGACCTTGTCTGCATTATCGCAATCTCATGTCCATTTCAATCAACAGGGACATCGAACGAATTCTTGAATGGGGCCGCAAGAACCGTGTCGAATTCAATGCATCCAAAACGAAGTACTGTCTCATCTCCAATAAAACCTGCACCGACCCTCCTTCTATTTCAGTGGACAACAAAAACCTAACGGCAGAACCGTCTTTAAACATCCTAGGCATAACACTATCCGAAGATCTGCGGTGGAATAACCACATATTCCAAATCGCTAAACAAGCATCACAATGCCTGGGATTCCTTAAAAGATGCAAATTCCTCCTGCAGCCGTCGGCCAGGGCTACAATCTACAAGTCCTACATTCGTCCCCGCCTTGAATACAACTCGTATATTTGGGCTGGGGCCCCGAGAACCACCTTAGCCTGGCTGGACAAGGTGCAAAGTCGCGCTCTCAAACTTATTGGCGATAGCGTCATTTGCTCCTCAATTGACTCATTAAGCCACCGTAGGAATGTAGCAGCTCTTGCAAAATTCTACCGATTTTACCACAACGATTGCTCTACTGAAATAAGTAACCTCATGCCTCCACGGCAACTTTTCTCCCGCAACACTAGACTTGCCCGCTCGGCTCACCCTTATAGTCTACAGCCCTTATCTTCGCGCACACTCCGATTTAGAAATTCGTTTATAACAAGAACAACGCGACTGTGGAACAACTTACCTCAGTCAATTTTCCCGAACTCATACAACATCCAAGAGTTCAAGCGCAAGGTTCACCACCATCTCCTCCAACACCCACCCGACTCCCCCTAATCTATCCTATCTTTCTCTCTATCCTTCGAGCTAAGCTTACTACTAGACATTGCACCATGACGTGTACGACATGACGGACTAGTAGTACAAAGGATGACACCTAAGCTTAGACTATCACATAAAAAAAAAAAATGGGTCCAATCTGATTTTAAGAATGGTCTCTGCCTTGTGGTTGGATCGACATTTTTTTAGCAACGATTCCAGGGCGTGGCTCAAATCCCCTTGTCTAACACTTGCTCTTATTTTTTGCAATTCTGTTAATTCATTTTGGATCTTTAATTTCGCCAGTGAGCTTTTCATTGCGTGTTTGATCAGTTGATCAAGATTTGAGTTGATTCCTAATTAGACCAGTTTGTACAGCAAACTACTTGCACTACTACTTCAGGAGTATGCCTCGGTAGTCTAGAGGTAAGGCGCCTGACTGCTATCCCCAGAGGTCCCGGGTTCGAATCCCGGCGGCGCCACAGTCCTTCGCCTTTCCCACCTAACTTTCCTTCTTTCTTCTTCCCTCTTTACATTCCTGATTCCCCTGTCATAGCCTTCTCTAGTCCTTCCCCGCTCCACCAAGTGCATGCCATCGGTTGGTTGATGAGATTCAACTCGTTTCAATAGGCATAACACTCCAGCGAGTTTTTCTGGACGCCCCGATGTCAGAGTCGCGAAATGGTTGTGAGTAGGTGGAATAATAATATCGCGGCTAGGTTGTGACAGTTACTTCCTTCTCTTCTCTCTATCTTCCGGCTAGAGCTTCACTCTATACGAAAAATAGATAGTCGACAGTACAAAGGGACTTTCCCTAAGCCTCTAGTCAGTCACATAAAAAAAAATTAACAAGAAAAAAGGGGATTTTTTCGTTTTTGGCGTATACAATAAAAAGTACTGTAGGAATCAAGTTGCCCTCAACCTACAAAACGCTTTTTTGTAGACCGTGATCCGACCTTTTTTGCCGAGAAAAGCTAGAAAACCCCATAAAAATTCCCTTTTTTCAAAAATGAATACCTCTGTTAATTTGCAATAATTATCGAATGATTTTTTGGGATGTGATAGCCTGATACATATACTTTAAACCGCCGAGAGATGAAATTTTTGGACGTATATACCCTAATCTTTCACATTACGCCAATATTAGCCAAGTCACCCGATTTAAATTTACAAAACGGTTTCTGAAAGCACAGATTAAAGGCTACATTTTATCTATCTCACATTTTAATATAAGTTTGGAGAATAATGTAAAAAATGCTTCTGAAAATAACCCATAGGGCTTCTGTTTCACTCGGTCAAAAATATATTCTATTTACAGAGACGAAGGAACTGTAATGGGGTCTAAATAGCGCAATACTGAAGGTTTTTATTGATTGTGCAGTAGACAATTATTTTTTGCCATCTAAGCAAATAATCGAACAACACAATGCACCAAGGTTCAACAATAAACAAAAAAAAAAAGACCAAGACACCAACGTGTCAATACGGGTGTAGGTGGTTAATATTTTTTAGCCGCACCAGGACGCACTGAAAAGGCAATGGCATTGAATTAATTTCATATTAGCCAAAATAAATGAAGATTGCCGTAGCAGTGGCTGCAATAACATTACTCACCATTCATCATTGCGCTCCTTAATCCCTCATCTGACATAGGGCGGAAACAGTTGCCCTCCAGCGGACTCTGTTTTGCGCGACACCTCTCAGCTCCGACCAGGATCTCCCAGTTTTTGCAGTTTCTGCTAGTAAGGTTCTCCTCTACGTTGTTCTAGGTCTTCCCACTCGACGGGATCCTTGCGGATTCCAGACAAGGGCCTGTTTGACTAGATTTTCGTTTTCACGTTGCAAGGTGTGGCCAACCCAATTCCATTTCCTTCGCCTGATTTGGTCATCTATCCTTTCTTGGCCGGCACGGCGCCAAAGTTCTTCGTTTGAAAAATTCTATCCTCCCAGCGGATTTTTAATATACGACGCAGGTATCTGTTGGTGAAGACTTGTAGGCGCCCTGTGATGAATTGGGTGACTTTCCATGTTTCGCAACCGTACAAAAGTACTGCCTTTATGTTGGAGTTGAATTTGGTGTTAGTTGAGATCTCCGTTGATCTCCATATGCGGAACAGTCATGCATATGCGCCTCGTGCTTTATTTATTCTGGAACTGACGTCTTCTTCTGCACCGCCATTTTCGGTAATAATACTACCGAGGTAGCAGAATTTATGGACCAGTTCCACGTCACGGTTGTTCAGCGCCGTCCGTTCAATGGTGTTTGCATTTATCCGCATTTTTTAAATTCTTTTATTTAACTTACACTGTTTGTCGTCAAATCTTGGAAGTTAAATTTGACCCACTTCCCGGTTTCGGATAGAGCTGAAATTTTGCATACACGTTTAGTTTGGATGACAATGCAATCTGGCCATTTTGTAAAAATATCAAGATGGCGGTTCCAAAATGGCGCCCGATTTTTGAAATTGTGCTCCGCGGCCCTCTGACATGGGTATCAAATGAAAGGATATGACAGGTAGAACACAATAAGCTATGTGGCGTCATTCCAAATTCAAAATGGCGGCCAACACTCACAAACAAACACAGAGATGCTGCTGTCAACTAAATTCAACTACTCAAATACTGAACTCATGTCCGTATGCATAATTTTAACTAAACCCAGGTAGCAGAGCTGAGTCGAGTGCAGTCAACCTTAACCCAACTCGACTCCCGTTTACATGTAGTTAGACTTGGGTTCAACTTGAGTTCAACTCATCATGTATAAGTACTACTTAAATGCATTCTGACCTTTTTGTAAAAAAATCAAGAAGACGGTTCCGAGATGGCGGCCGTTTTTGCAATTATGTTCCACCGAGCCCACGACATGGGTATCAAATGAATACAGTAAACTGTGTGACGTAATTTTAAATCTAATAGAATTGCCATCATAAAATGGCGGAATACATATAATAAACTAAAAAGTAGAAAATAAAATAAATGGTTAAAAAAAATTTTTAAAAAAAAATTCTTTTCATTAACTAAAAAATGTACTGAAAAGTAAAAAATAAAAAATATTTTAAAGAAAGCGTGAAATTTCAATTTTAATGAAAAAGTTAATTAAAAGAATGGCGCATTTTTCATCAAAAATTGAAAATATAACTGTAAATCGCGTGAGATTTACAATAACCCTCAATTTTTTGTTTTGTTAATTTCAAATTCTAACAAAATTTTTTGATGAAAAATGCGCCATTCTTTTAATTAACTTTTTCATTAAAATTGAAATTTCACGCTTTCTTTAAAATATTTTTTATTTTTTACTTTTCAGTACATTTTTTAGTTAATGAAAAGAATTTTTTTTAAAAATTTTTTTTAACCATTTATTTTTTTAGTTTTAGTCGGATTTAGCCTTAAGCCTGCTGGGCTACTTTCTGTTGCCAAATTTTTGAACATGTTTTTAAGGTCCTGGCGTCTGTGGGCCAGCAAACAGATATCATCTGCGTAGTCGAGATCCTTAAGGCGGTCTAACAAACCCCATTGTATGCCGCCTGTTCTACTATCTAGAGCGCCGACAAGGATGTCATTTATTACTACATATAAGAAACTATAAGAAATAGTAAAGCCGAGAGTAGGCATCCTTGTCGTACTCCTGAGCTCACCTCAAAGCTGTCGGATAATTTTCCATTATGGAGAACTCTGCATTTGGAATTGTTGTATAGGGCTTTTATCAATTCTATTATTTTATCAGGCAGTCCACAACATTACTCCCTGAAAGAAAAAAGTCTCACTCTATCCTTAACATACCGATCAAAGAAGATCACATGTACAAAATATAGTCACAAATCTAAAGTTTTACAATGTTTGTTGTCTGGGATGAATGCACCATTGCAAATAAAGCATACAATGCAAGATTTAAGAAGTGAAAACCAATTAGTTGAGGTAGTAACTGTTTTATTCGGAGGATAGTTCAAGCGTTGCCATTTTGTCACGCGAAGTACACGGTCCGATATCTGCGTCGAAAGTTATCAGACATTTGGGGACAGATTAAAAAAACTTCATTTCAAGCAAAATATGAGAGGGCAATCAGATAATTCAGAATTAATTACTATTCTGTTCAATATAGCAGATGTTCTGCAGTTTTGTAAAGGCCATCAATAAATCACAAGGAAAAATCTTGGTAGAACAGATAGATTGGGTCAATGATTGTTTTACACAACGTACGTATACCACAAAGGTTAACATCCTTGAAAGTGAAAAATAAAACACCTAATATCGTTTATAAAGAAATGTAAAAGGGAGTTTACATCCCGAACACAAAGTAGAAAACAAATGGCCACCAAAATGCAAGCGCAAAGTTGAGTAGCACGGTTGCACAGTGGGACCAAAACCAAAAAAGCTGGCCAAAAGTCAAAAAGTGCTTTAAATGATCTTAAATTTTACACTCGGGCGTTTTCGAGGTCGCTGATGACGAATCCGGTGTCGAAATTTCGATTTTCAAACTAAAAAATTCAATTTGAATAACATAACCTCTTAAAAAAATCAATTTTTTTTTTAATATAATTTTTAATACTTTTGTTTAATTTTAATAAGAAATAAGAATTTTTAAGAATGCAATTGCAATTACAGAAGAAAATCATTGTGAATACAAGTAAAAGTTGTATCTCTATCTTCTGATGTCGAACATTCAGAGCTTAAATCTTAATTTTGTGAACCATTATCACTACTTCCTATATGTGGTGGTAACAGCAAATTAACAACATCTTCTGACATAGAGTTGACTGATTTCGTGGGCAAATCTCGACAACTAGATAAGTGCGGGTCAGAGTTCACCAAGAATTTTAAAAATACATCTTGTAATGTTAGAGTTCGGGAACATTTTCGTGAAAAATGTTCATGAAATTGTTTAAACTATTTATTAAAAGATTCGTGGACTTCTTCGGACATCTGACCTATTGGTAAAGCTGAATGCGATATTATTGCAGGAACATGAATTAACAATTTTTGAATGGTTGTGGGCATGGGATAGCAGCTGTAAAGCTCCACGTACTTCCTTGCCGTTTCCAATAAATACTGATTAAATTTCTCAACATTTATATCATAACCTGAAGATATAGCTGATAATATTACGTGAAATCGATGAATAAGATTCTTGTCAACTCCAGTTATAGATGCAGAAGTCTCACTATTTTCAAAAAATCGTCTAGCGGTGTTACCGTCATTTGAACTTCCATATCCAGACTTTGGCTTATCAACAATTAATCCCAACTTCGTTTTAAAACCTTTCTGGATATTCTCTTTTCTTAACTACACCACTTCTTTTTCTTTGTCACTTCGAATATTTTCAAATTTTCAAATATTTTGTTTTAATTTTTTTTTGTTTCTCAAGGAACAACGAGTAATATGTGATTAATAGTTTTCAATTTTTTTTTGCAATATACGATTGAAAAAATGCTCTCCACAACCGTCATTTTTGAATGTGCTGCATGTGCGTGACCCCTTGAAACACGAAGGGGCAATTTTAGGCAGCGAATTTTTGTTGAGGTGAAGGATTACACTTTTACCAACAACGCCCAGGAAGTTTTGCAGGGGTGCAGAGGGGTGCAATATTAGTTGTTGCCCAAAATAATCGCATTCTTACAATCCTAATTCATAAAAATCAAGTGTAGTAGATGCTTACTGTGTATTATATACTTGCTTAATGGGTATACTACAATTTTTTTTATACTATACATACCTTCCAAAGAAAACTCCACTTTAAACGACCACGATTGCTTGGTTACTTAATTTTTATAGAACTTTTTTATGTCCTCGAACCAACACCCCAAAAAAACCGCAATCTAGTAACTTTTTTTTAGACTTTTGGCCAGCTTTTTTGGATTTGGTCCCACTGTGGGTCGCAGAGGAAACAATTCAATGAGCTGCAAAGCCTTTTAGATAATTATATTAAATTAATGTGCAGCAAAAAAGACAGTTTTATTATTTTCAAACATTTCCACATTTGGTTTTTGAAAACCGAAAATTAACGAATTTTTTAAACTGTTGACATCAAGGTAAATATGCGAAAACTTCTAACAAAACCACTAGAAACCGCGAAAGTGGCATCTAGTGCCTAAAGTTCACTTCAGGACTCGCGAGGTGTTTAGGTGTCTCAAGGAACTCGACGTCAATAGATCCACTGGCCCCGACAAAATCCCCCCTATGGTACTTAAAAACTGTACCTCACCTTTGGCTAAACCCCTGCGCAAACTTTTTGCCCTGTCTTACTTCTCCGGAGTGTATCCCGACTCTTGGAAACTAGCTCATGTTCAGCCAATCCCAAAAAAAGGTGAAGCCAGCGACCCCTTAAACTACCGCCCAATAGCAATTACTTCTGTTCTCTCCAAAATCATGGAGACCATAATCAATAAAAAGCTGATGAAATATCTAGAATCCAACCAAATTATGCACGACAGGCAATACGGCTTCAGACCTAAACGGTCTACTGGCGATCTGCTTGTGTGTTTAACCGAGCGTATCAACCAAAGCATTCACAGCTTTGGCGAGTCTGGTCTGGTTGCTCTAGATATATCAAAGGCTTTTGACAGAGTATGGCACCCAGCTCTGTTGAATAAACTCCAAGCTATTGGTATACACTTAGTTCTAAGGAACTGGATTAAGAGCTTTCTTTCAGGCCGTTCAATCAAGGTAGTATTAGACGGCGTCGAATCCAACCCACATGTCATTTCGGCCGGAGTTCCCCAGGGGTCAATTCTCTCACCCGCCCTTTTTCTAATCTTCATTAATGATCTGCTCTCAATCCCCTCCAACCCACTTCACTGCTTCGCTGATGACGGTACTCTGAATTTCTCTTACTCCTTCGACAATATAAGACAAGCACGTGCCAGACCTTGTCTTTACCACCGTCTACTGATGTCGACTTCGATCAACCGGGATATCGAATCGATTCTTCATTGCGGCGAAATGAACCGCGTCGAATTCAATGCCACAAAAACGAAGTACTGTCTGATCTCCAACAAAAATTGTACCGACCTTCGTCCTATCTCAGTGGATAAAGAGAATCTAACGGCTGACATTCTACATTCGGCCGCGCCTCGAATACAACTCGTATATCTGGGCAGGCGCCCCAAAAACCACCTTGGCTTGTCTCGACAAGGTGCAAAATCGTGCCCCTAAACTCATTGGTGATGGCCCCTTTCGCGCCTCCATAGACACCTTAAGCCATCGTAGGAATGTAACAGCCCTCTCCATACTTTATCGCTATTACCATGGCGACTGTTCCACTGAAATTCAGGACCTCCTGCCTACACGGCAATACTTTTCCCGCAACACAAGACTAGCCCGCTCGGCTCACCCCGTACCCTACAGGCCCCCCCCCCCCCCGTTCGCGCACAATACGGTTTTGAAGTTCGTTTATGAATAGAACAACTCGACTGTGGAATAATCTCCCGCAGTCAGTATTTCCGAACTCGTACAACACCTTAGAGTTCAAACGTGAGGTTCATCGTCATTTTCTCCTACACCCTCCAGACCCCCTCTAACCTTTCCTATTCTCCTCTATTCTTCAAACCAAGCTTACTACTAGACATTGCACCATGAACTGAACGACATGACGGACTGAAAGGGGGGTTACACCTAAGCTTGGTTTTTTCATATAAAAAAAAAAATCTCCAATGGCAAAACCAACCACAGACCAACCAACCAAAGTGCTGCTTCCTATTCCTTTCCATTGTAAATTGAATTACCCGTCTCGCTCGTGTTTTGGTTGACATGGGTAACTTTCCGTATGTGTTAGTTAAACAAACCATTTGAGTTACCACATGAAATTCAGCCGGCAATTTAGTACAAAAAATGTCAAAAATCACGGCATAAATAACGTTAATTGAAATTGCAATATCCCGCCCAAAAAATATGTCAACATAAAAGTCGAATCTAGTAATAATAATAACAAAACAGGTATTTCTGACATTTCACATCTATAGTGATAGAAATGTGTGTGAACACATTTTGTCAGCTAATTCAGCCTATTGGTACGTGGTTGGTTTTTCCATTGGAGATTAGGCATAATAGGCGTTAGAATATTGATAGGTTTTTTCAGTCTACTCATCCGTTAAGTAGAGTAGAAGCTTACTTTGAGGTTGCTGTGTGCTGTTGCCACTTTGGAAAAACAGACAGAACCATACTATCGTCTATGCGATAAAGGAACTCAAATTTGCACTTTAACTTTGAGGTGCCACCTCTTTTAAATCCGCCTATGCCTATTTATGTACAAGTAACAAAAATTATGAAATATAAAGTTTGCTAAAAATTTAAAAATTTACTGACTTTCCATAAACGGGTTTTCTGTTTCACACCTGTCTTTATTTAGAAATACCTTTAAAAGGGAAAACCAGTATCAAATGCCTATTTATAAAAGGCCAAACTACACCCCTCCATTGATAAATATAAAAGATATAAAAATAAAAAATTCCACTTTCACGCTAATAAAACACAATGCCCCAAGCTTCTTTACTATATTACCATCCATCAAAAGTTCATTAGCTTCCACAATGGGATCTATTGCCATCACTATTGTATGAAAATGACGCCCGACCGAAAGCGGATAGAAAACCAAGAACGAATAGAGCCACTATTTGACATTTGACAGCCAAAATGGCAGCAATCAGATAAAATGTGAAGATATCTAAACGAGGTAGCCTTCAATTGTGGCGGATTTGGATTCTCTTTCGGTAATGTCGTGACTCCCGCCAATAATCTGGAAACCCACTTTTTAGCCCATTTCAACTTGATGACTTAAATATAGACACAGAAACGGAGCGGCGCTATGGCCGCACAGCAGAAGCAGTCACCCCCCAAGACAGGAGATCCCCGAGACCGCTAATGGGGCGCCATATAGAAATGCAATTTGCTGATAACAGTTTTACTTTAAATGCAATGCAATCATCCCCAGTCATGACTGTCAGGTTTGATGTTATGTGACTGCTGCTCACGTACACCAGAAACAAAAGCAACAAAATCCTTGCCGAGATTAAGTTCTGTTTTTTTTTTTTGTATTTCAGATTGTTTATTTTTAATTTTTTTTTATACCTGAAAGTATTTCTTGAATTTTTTTGTGCCTGAAGGACACTCAGAATTATTTTTGTGATCATGAATTCAAGTAGTACTCGTCACTCACTCTAGAAAAGAGAGGGTGAGTCTCCCCCTTGTGCCTTGCACCACCTGAGCCTCGTCAAGGTGCACCTCTAATTAAATTTCGCGTAAAACAATTTCGAACGGTAAAATGGTAACAAAACATGTCTGAACACCTTCATTTCACTCGGGTGGAGCTTTCATTCATTCAATTGCAGTCGCATGCTACACACCTGGATGTGGATCGTTGTTATCTTTTAATTATAATCGTAATGAGAGAGAGAGGATACGGCTTCAATTTTTGTTTTTCCACGTCATTTCGCGAGCTGAGTTATATGAGATAATTTATTCAGAAATTAAATCGAATTTATCGTTTTGTTTTTTCGTATATCTTTTGCCTGTAAGGTAGTTCAAGGTGCGGAAATGTACTATGAAGAGAGTTGGGTCATTATGAGGAGGATTGTTTTTTTGTGGGTACAAATAACTCTGGGAAATCATTAAGAGATTATTAATTGAAAGGAATATCACTTTAATGAGAATAGTTTTTTAAATGTATATGAATAATTTAAGTGCTTCGTTCAAGCTCAAATTACGAATATATACAAATATATGTAGAATACCACAAAATATCAGAGAGCTGGCATTTGCGAATTGTTCATCTCAGTTAACCACAAAAACGAAAGTTTAACCAGCTTTGGCAAATTGAAGTATTTGGAGACACAAGTAGTGGACAAAGCAACAGGGTCCAAACCTACTGAACGAACTACGTTAGTACATTGTTAGCACACCATTTGTCTACCTCCGAACCTTAGTTACAAGAGGTTGTGGCAACAAAAAGGCGCACCAAAGCCTAATATTGTTTTTTTTATGTGGAAATAGGAACTGAGATATCAGGCATTGTTTGGCGATTTGAAACATCTCAGATCCTTAGTTAAAATTATTCCTGACTGGTTACGGGGTGGGTCAGCAGTTAGTCAGTGATTCTCAACCTGGGCGATATCGCCCCCCGGGGGGCGATCGAAAACTTACAGTGGGCGATTATTTGACTATACGGTTTTGGGGAGCGATAGTCATTTTGCGTGGGCGAAATCATTTTGAATACCCGCTTTCAGTGATGGGCCGCTGCATTTTTATATTTCGTTGTGAAAGAAGCGAATAAAACATTTTGTAAAACAATATTGTTATCCTTTGGTATTTAATTGCTACAATGTATATTCAATGTTATATATGTCTCCCTAACGGGCAAAATTAATTGGAATGTGAATACAAAGTTGCATCGTACAGTCCGGTATTGCAATCCCTAGTGCTCATGTCTTAGATTCGCTTTGCGTGTGCAACGATTTCAATCATTTAGTCGAGCAGTCAGTAATGAGTACATATTATTAAATTTGAATTTTAATGTGATCTGTTGTGCTCTCGCCATATATGATATTTGCATTATTTTTAAAATAAAGGTATTTCATTTTGCTCCGTTTTGCCCATTTTCACGATGAAACACAAAACATAAAGTTTCCAGCAAGCTTAGGGGAGGGGTGAGAGAGGGCTTGAGGGGTCGTGAAATTTTGCCAACAAACTTTTGGAAGCATATTTACGGAAATAGTTTGACAGCTTCAGGCTTGTTGTTGCTTTTTCTCTTTCGGTTTTAAATTATAATATTCCTATAAATTATTACTAAATAATATATAAATCACATTTGAAATTAAGTGGTACGCATATGGCAGTTCTCCTCTACCCATTGAGTAAATAAATATTTTCAAATTTACTTATTTTTTATATATTTAAAACTGATTTTTTTAAAATTTGAATTATAGATCAACCTTTAAAAATGTCCCAGAAAAAGAAATGCCGGCAATATTCTGTTGAATATGTAAAGTTTGATTTTATTTCTTCGCCAATTCTTTAGCCAACTTCCAATGTGTTTGCTGTGCAATCAGGTATTTTTTAATGAAGCAATGAAACCATCCCGGATGATTGAACATTTAAAAAGAAAACATCCCGACAAGCAGGACAAAGACATTGAATATTTCGAAAATTTAAAAACGATGTTTACCAAAAGAAATAAAATAATCAATGTATTCAAAACAGCAACCACAAATATAAATAAGGGATTGGAGGTGTCATATAAGATTTCACGTATAATAGCTCAATATGCGAAGCCTCATAATATTGGAGAGAAATTATTATTACCGGTTATAAAGGAAGTTCTTACCATGACTTCAGCAGATCCAGCCAATATTTTGTCAATGATTCCATTAAGTAATGATACCATATCAAGAAGGATTAATAAAATGGCCAATGATGTTGAAAATCAACTAACTGCGGATCTCCAAACACGAGAGTTCACTATACAGTTGGATGAGAGTAGTGTACGAGATAGTGATGCTAATGGCTTATGTTAGGTACATAAAGGATTCAAAAATCATCGAAGAAATGTTACTCTGCAGACATTTAGTCACTGATACGAAAGGCACATCAATATATGAATGTTTTAAAACGTATTTTGATGAAAAACAAATTCCTTTGAAAAATATATTGGCCTGTGCAACGGATGGTGCCCCTTCGATGGTAGGACGTCATCGTGGTTTTATAACCATGTTGAAGGAAGAAAATCCAAATATCTTTACAAATCATTGTATAATTCATAAGCAACACTTGGTTGCCAAATCCATTGGCGGGAGATTACATGAAACAATGAAATTAGTAAAATCAATAATTAACAAAATAAAAGCACACCCACTTAATGATAGATTATTTCGGCAACTTTGCCATGAAAATGATGAAGAATATGAGCGCCTATTATTGCACACGGAGGTCAGGTGGCTATCTAAAGGAAGTTGCCTCAGAGGAATGTTCAACCCATTTGATACAGTCATTAGTTATTTAGAATCAACAAATTATAATTTTCCAATGGAGATATCTGTTTTAAAGAGTGACATAGCTTATTTGGCAGATATATATGCAAAAATAAATGAATTACTTTTGAAACTGCAAGGAAACAATGTGACCATAATTAAAGTGAAAAGTTTAATTATTGGTTTTATAAATAAATTAAGTCTCTATAAAAATAACATGGGTAGAAAAAAATTTTCTTTATTTCCCTGTTTAAGTAATATAATTGTACAGGACGAAAATATTGCAGTTTATTATAAGCATTTGGAAAGCCTAATTGTAGATATGAAACTTCGGTTTAAAGGTGTTGAAAATATTCATATTCCTGATTGGGTTATTAATCCATTTAGTGCTGATCCTACTAATGCTCCTTCGCACATTCAAGAAATATTAATAGATTTGCAGATTTGCAGGCAAATGTAGAAGCGAAACATTCATTTGAATATAGTACTTTAGAAGAATTTTGGATAAAAATTAGCAGTACCTACTAACACATTTCAGAGACTATGGATAGAAATAAAACTATTAATCATGGCATTTCCAACGTCATACCTAGTGGAAAAGGGTTTTAGTGCGGTTTCTCAAATGCTGACTAAGCAAAGAAATCGCCTCAACATTTGCCAACAAGGTGACTTACGATTATATCTGTCAAGATCACCAACCTCAAGGTTCTCATTAAAATTTCATTTAGTTTATTATTTCTTTGTTATGTTAAAATTAAAACACATTACTTTATGTAGATAGGTATCTTACTTTTTTTGTAAATTAAATTAAATTTCTAACTAATAAATGTTATTCTACTATTGTTCCTTTCAAAATTCTTTGGATATATCTTACTAACGCCTAATGTAAGCCAAATCTACCTTATATTAGGGATTATCGTACAATTTCTATCTGTTCAAATTTATAGGGGGCGAATTAAGAAGCGGGTCTTACAAAGGGGGCGTTTGGCCCAAAAAGGTTGAGAAACACTGAGTTAGATGAACACCGTCCACCGAGATAAAATTAAGATTCATACAAGTTTTATTATAGAAGAGGCAGCACATTCTTTTGTAGACGTTAAATTCGACACGATTCCTGCGGCCCTCATCAAGAATGAATTCGACTATAAAAAGGTAGGTACGTGAGTAAACAACCTCAACAAAAACGACAAAATTTGCGATTTTTCAAATACTGTAACAGGACCTCAATTTCAATTGTTTCTTAAGTTTTCTAAATGAGTTTCCTAATTATAAACCCATCTTACAAAAAATGGCACCATTGTTAATTAATAAAAAAAAAGAAAAGATCCTCAAAAAGTAAAGAACCGATCTGGTTAAAATTTCTATGCATTGCCGAGACTACGTAAACACCATATTCAAGAATTTTCATCCCTCTACTTTTCATCACTGCATTACTTCAAAAACGTAAATATTTTCCAATCTATCCCTTTAACCATCAAAAGAATATGGTGTCTGTGGTGAGACTGTGGTCACCTTACCGGTGAACATTCGAACATGGTGAGTGGTGACTAATTGCAATTTTCGAACATGGTAGAGAACTTTTGGTTCGACTGGTAGCTTCCATAGTACATTTCGAAAGTGCTCAAACATTTTCTAAATTTTCGCTTTTTTTTTCATTTAAAGGTGCATGGTATCGACGCACTCTTTGCCGATTAATTAATATTGTATGCCTCCGATGATTATTTGACACTTTCGGCACAAACCACAAAATCCAATGCTTTACACAAATCGTATTTGGTACAGTGCAATCGAAAAAAGGGAATTAAATTGCATTTAACGATGTACGAATTTTTTTTGCCTTTGTTCAAGTACATCTGACAGTGAAAAAACAAAGTTTGTGGGGCCGCAGTGTGTTGGGAAAAGCCGCCATCTTGAAAAAGAGGGAGAGGTTGTTTATAATAAATAACTCGTTTTAATGCAATGATAGCTGAAAATGATCAACGGCAAGTGTTGGAGAATAAAATGATCTACAAAATGAGCCGATGAATTTTTTTGTTGTTCGAGCCTTATTTCTGCTGGACTAGAACGGAATAGTCAGAAAAAGCACGGTACACTCAATTTTTTATACCAAAGGTGTAACGCTCAGTTTTTGCACGGAATCCATAAATAACTACTTGACTCAAGATCACTGTCGGGAATGAAATTTAGAAGTTGTTCGGAACCAAAAAGTAGGCGGAGAAAAGAAAACAAAAAGAGAAAAGGAAATTTTTTTAGAGTCAGTTTTTGCAGTCAGTTTCGAAGAGTCGGTTGCAGTCAGTTTTAGTCAGTCAGTTTTTGGAAGGGAAAAAGAAAATTCTCTTCACTCGCGTTGTAACAAAAAAATTGTTGTCCGGTAATATTGGTTGTGACGAAATAAATAGTGGCGGCTACCGTGTTAGCTCCCAACCTAATTGCAATCAAGAAACTACCAAGAAATCTTCCAAAAACCAACCAGAAGGGGTCGAGAAACCAGCGACAAAGAATCCTGCTTCCCATTTACTGGCGATTCGCAGCGTGCAGACAAAAAGGACTGTCATCGTATGTGTAGCAGAGCGGTCATTGCACATCTATCGGCAAATTTCGAAGGAGAATATTTGGTGCTATTCTTTTATACATTGGATTTCACATCTGTTGGTCAATTGAGATCGTCGCCTTTTCTCAAGAGAGTACAAGAATTTCATAATATTAACACGGAAGTGAGTGGCTGCCGTGTTGATTCACATTTTTGGTCACTTGGCTTGGACTCAAAACACCGCGCGATGTTGGCGGTGTAGGAAAGGTAAATATCCCACTATTAGGCGATAATACCCACAGAATATCGAAGGATTACGGAATATATAAGGAAGAAGAGGCACATTCATTGCGGCCACATTTCATTATTGATCATCGATGTATTTTACGGCAGTGTACTATTAATGATTTACCTGGTGGCAGATCTGGTTATGAAACTCTGCGCCTGGTGAACACTTTTCAAGTTACGGATAGTTATGGTGAAGTCTGTCTAATTGATTGGACTAAGGGGGGTAAGGAAACAAAAACAAACATCTGGGAATGCGGTATATGCACTAGAAATTTTCAACTTCAGTATGCATGGATGTGACATTTATCAACGCATTCGAAGGTAAGAAATTTTGTTTGTAACGAAGGCGGCAAGGCGTTGTTTCAGATATCAGCATTGCGACCACATCGAGCGATTCATTCAATTGAACGACCATCTGTTAGTGAGATTTGTAATAAGTCATTCAATCGTGTAACAAATTTAATATCACGGCGTAAGACACATGCGACTGTGAAGCGTTTCAGTGCCCAATGTGAGGTAAGGGGTTCCATCAGAAGGGGAATATAAGAAATCCCGTTTATATTTCCGAAACCCCCACCATCTTTGCTAATTAACTAGCAATCACACCAAAAAAAATCGTCATTTTTTTGATTGTTAATCATCTTTAATAGAAGTGTTTGTGTGTGAGTTGGAAACTTTGCACGAGAGGAAATCCCTTCGGACAGAAGAGAATACTCGAACGGTGCAGGGTTTACCCTTAGCCTAGAGGAAAGAAAGAGGAAAAAAAAATAAACAGAATTTATTACACTTACACTTTATTTACATAAAGGTTACAGTTGTTTTTTCTACTATATTATTAAAATCAAACTACTTTTATATTTGCATTTAAGTATACTATTATTTCTATTAACAGCCTCCACTCATTTAAACTTTTTGTTGAAATTTGTTGCTTTAGATTTGAATTTCTCTAATTAATTGATAATTATAATAAAGATATACAAAAGTGTAACAGTTGATGTACAAACACGACGTACTGGTACCAATGCGACGCGTTTTTTTTAAAATCTTTCGTCGAACAGAGTTATCTAGACATAGGCAATTGTAGATTACTGTTTCTTGAATTTGCGAATGTGAAATTGTTGTATCTGACAATGATACTAGTTCATTGCCAATGAATATTGAGATTGTTCTTAATTCTTTGTGTTCTTGTGCTGTTGTTTGTACCTGTAATAAACAGGAAAATTAAATGATTATAATGATTAATTCAGTGTGCTAGATCTTTTTTTTTGGGAATGGTTGGGGTGGATGATTTTATTTCTTCTCAGGGTTCTTAGGTGGTGTATTTCCTTGTCAGGTGATGGTTGTCCATACTATCAACTGGCAAGGGAACGGACTACCAGGACACGGCTCAGGCGATGCCGGGAGGAGGATTGGAACGGAATATGAAGTTGCATAGTCCCAGGTAAGTGGTGAACCCAAATACGTATACGCCCGGCCGCACACCCCACGACCCCACCGGCGAGCTAGTGAACTCCGTGTGGCCGGCAGCATATCCCCCTAACAGTAGGATCGGCGGTTGGGGAGGATAGGAGTTCCGATTTGTTTTATGTTTGGGATTGCGCTCTTAGTCAAGCTTTTCCGGGCTTCTGGCTGAGGGGGCAATACCTCGCATAAATGGCGCCCAGTATATAGTCGCGCCATTATGCTGATACAAAGGGGGAAAAATTGCGGCTTTAAAACATAAAGGGTGCCATTAAGCATTTGCAGTAGACCGATTGTGTAGGTCAAGCAGCATTGGACGTGGTGGTACTTTGGTGGGAGACCGCTTGGTATAGCGACTCCTGATGAAGGTTACCAAGAATCAGAAGTTTTTACTGCCAGAAGTGGAGCTAATGAGTTGATCTCTCAGCCTTTCCTGATGGTGGACTTTGACTTTCCTGATGGTGGATTTACAGGAATTTCTCAACCTGATGTACTACTCGGAGAATGTCTGAACTCTCTGCAGGAGGCTTCATTAGTTTTAATTGCGTTCATGTATGCCCGATTAAATCCATGCTGCCTAGGTTTTATGGTATGAAGGATTTTATTAAGGAATGAGATATGAATAAATGCATACCAGCCAATATAATGTTGGTAATACAGAGGGCCGCAAAATTGGCAACACGGTTCTGGAAACATAGATCCTAGTCAGCAGTTTAAAAAAACGAACCAATAATAAGAATGCCAAACAGTTCTCCTAGGAGCTGGTATAGTTGGGGTAGGGGATCGATATTGGAAGTGAGCGCTGATCAGAGAGTGATCTGAGTTGCCTAGAGGCGAGTCGATTTCGACGGAGTATTTTTTTGGGTGGGAGGTAAGAAAAATCTCAAGAAGGTAAAGTCGTTGACCTGCAGTGCTAGGAACCGTTGACTATTTGATGTAGGTTATTTGTCTCAGCAAAAGCTCAGCATATCTGCCAGAAACACTGGCGCCATTCGAGTAATTCAGCCAATTTACGTTGTGAACGTTGAAATAACCGCAACAATGATCTCGCAGTCCGAATGGGAGGAAAAAAATCCGCAGATACGTTCAGAGATAGCGTTGAATGCTAAAAAGGAAGCTTCATTACTGATATTAGGACTCCTGTATAAAAAACAGAAGAAAATTACTTGCTTCGGAAGGAAAATTTTTAAGACAGGTGGTTGAAATCAAAAGATGTACTATTACACACCTTCGGGAAGGGTACGTCTTTCCTAATATAAAAGGCGATTCCTCTATGAGGGGAGAGGTTGTGCACTAATGTATACCCTACCCGACCTAAATCGTCGTTTCACTTAGTACGAAGATTGGGGGAGAATATACACAAAGATGGCACATCACAGAATTGAAATACATTTGCAGCCCACGGATGCTAGTGAAGTTAGTCGATACAAAAATGTTTGTGTCGTGGCTTCGTGTGCTTAAGGTCGCAAACCTCGTCGTAACCGGCACTGCCATTATCATGACCATCGGGGCTAGCCTTTTGGATCTAGAGTCTGTATGCTCTTAACATGGTTAGGTGCCTCTTGGTGCCTTCAAGCCTTCATGCCTCTTGTAATTATAATAATATTTCATTTCATTGAAAATTTATTTCATTGCAATTACAATTGATGAAGAGAGAAAATTAAGCTAGGCTTGGTGCAATTTCGATCTACATACATAACGTTTATATGTACATCGAATCTCATCTACCAAATAAATAGTAGGCAACAATGTTTCATTAACTATAAAAATTTAAAGTGTAAATACATGTTTCCATCCAATCGAAAAAAAAAATTCATAATTGAAAATATCCAAAATAAAAGAATGTCCACAAACGATTCTGCCTGAATGACAAGTGGAGTAGGAATGCAATCAATGGAAAAGTGCGATTCAATTCAAAATATTTGAATTATAAAAATGTTTTTTTATATATATCCTATGGAATTTCTTTGATGAGTTTAATTTGGTGAACCATTTTATTTGCCGTCACTTTTCTGAGAATATTTGTTTTTTTAAGTTCAGTCCACACGTAAACAAGGCTTGTTTTACGCCTTTTTAAATAATATGGTTTAATTTCAGACTCGTGTTAATGTGTGTTTACATATATACTCGGTTATAACTATGGTGTATATTGATTGAGGTAAATTAAAGTCACCCATTGGTACATTTAATAGTTAAAACGTTCTGAGAATAGTGATGATGTATTTTAATAATTAGGTGGAACATTTTGTATTTTTAAAATTGAACTCAAAATCATTTCATAAATTATTGTAGAAAATAAAGCTTTGGTTTGTTTTAAAAATACATATCTCAATGTTTGTTATCGAACTCCTCCGAAACGGGTTTACCGATTTTTATGAAATTTTGGTGTGTATTTGGTTGGTCTGAGAATAAGTCGTAGGCTATTTTTTATACCCTCAACCAAAACGAACAGCTGAAAATCTAAAAAATTTGTAGTTTTGGGATTTTTCACTTCAGTTTAGTTTCAATAATTTCATGGCCTACCTATTGTTTGACAGCTTCGTAAATATAAAATTGTCATTAAATTGAATCATTACATTAAATGAAAATTTCAAATTTACGCAGCTGTCAAACAATAGGTAGGCCATGACGATATTGAAAATAAACTGAAATGCAATAAGCAATACAGTACCTATACTGAATATACCGTTGGATCCATGGCGGCCGTCTCAAGAAGTCGGATTAACACTTTCTTCACAACCCCCTCGACATGGGTATCAAATGAAGGTGTGTGATAAGTAGAATACAATAAGCAATATTGTATACTCAATATACCGTTAGATCCATGGCGGCCGTCTCAAGAGGGCGGATTACCACTTTCCTCACAAATCCCTCGACATGGGTATCAAATGAAAATGTATGGTAAGTAGAATACAATAAACAATAAAGTACACTCAATATACCGTTAGATCCATTGCGGGCGTCTCAAGACCCATGTACCCGTTCTTTGAGGCACTTCATCTGTGTAAATTTCATATTTCGAAAAATTCAAAGACAATGGATGGTTTTTATTTGGTTAAGCTAATAGGTTCAGCGATGCGTACCGGGTCTCATCTAGTCTATATTAATATATAAAAATGAATCATTAGGGGTATTCACGCTTTGTTGTATTCAGCCTTGTATCGTTGTATTGAGTGTATTTGGTTACACCTTTGTAAAATAATACAAGGCTTACTCAAATAAAAATATTTACAAGAGCGTTGTAATTTTACTACACTAAAAAGTGTTGTATTACGTATTGTATCGTTGTATTAATATATTTGATAGGTGTTCAAAATGGATCAGGATATGGTAAATTGAATAAATTCATTTATTTAAATCTATTTAATTCTATTTTAAAACGAAACGTCCCTCGTCCAAGGTTGGAAGAACACGGGAAATCCAATCTTGCGATTTAGGTATACGAGACATTGCAGTACAACGGCAAGATGAAATAAGAAAAATATCTTCGTACAGGTCTTCCAGAAGGTCATCAATTTCAGATTCGAGATCTTAGAAAATTTTCATATTTTATTGGTGAAACTTATGAAAATAATAAAAATTACCCGAATCGTCAATCTCGTTAATTTCCGTCACTGCAATTTCCATTACTTCGTCAAGTAAAATTTCTTTTGGACTTTTCGGCGGCATCTTGACTACCTGTCAAAACGAAAAAATTGTCTTCTTCTTTGATGTATTTAAAATTGATTGCAAACGGAGCGTTCACTCTTCGTTGTAAATTTGCATTGTATATTTACACCGTTTACAATGATACACTTTAGCGTGAATACCCCTATTGTTTTGTATGTAATAGTTGTTTGAAAAATTGGCTGTATGAAATGACTGATTGAGTGTTGTTTGTGTTAGAAGACCTCAATAGCAAGGTTTATGTATATAGTTCTCATGATAATGTCTGTTGGTATTTTTGTAATGGCGCTTGAAGAAAAATTGTCGATATCCCTATTGGAAATTTTTTTCTACGCATTTAATTGCTATGATTTGCATGTGAAATCGGTTTGTTTTATTAAATGAAATAAAAAAAGTTAAATTGTTCTAAAATAGGATTGCAGCAGCGATAGTGGTGTCAAATTATAAATGCATTAAACGAAACGTAATAGTAATAACGTTGGATTGCGTTTACATGTTACTCTGGTTAGGCTGGCGTACACGTACACGGGTCAGTACTTAACAGTTGGTTAACTGTTTTGTTGTCATACTCTCGGAGTATATGGGTCTTGCTTCACCAAGATTAACTTATTATCCTTAGACAGAATCATGATGCATGTTAAAAATGTTCAAAGCGGTATACAAGAGCATTGATTTCTGAAAATGTAATCGGGAACAATGGTTACCCGATGTATCTTCGTCGACCGACTAAGGTCAATGGCAAAGAGATAACTTGGAAGGCTAATGGTTACGATTGTGAAGTTGACAATCGTTGGGTCGTACTCTATTCGCCATTATTGTGCAGGACGTTCAATGCTCATATAAATGTTGAATTTTGCTGTTCCGTCAAATCCATCAAATTCATATTCAAATATATCATGACGAGGAGTGGCATGGCTGTTTTAGGTGCTGCTAATGCAAATACGATCGACGAAATGACACAATATTAAATGAGACATTATGTTAGCAATAATGGAGCGGTATGGCTTTTTTTTTCATTCGCCATTCATAAAAGATATCCAACTGTTGTTCATTTGGAATATATTTTTAAACGGATAATGCTGCGGGAAGAGCTGAATGATAACCATCCACCACATTGATGGGTGCAGCGAGGCGCACCGCGCTCCAGCTAGTGTTTATATATAAATGAATCCCTGTTTCACTTGGTCACGCCATAACTCGAGAACGACTTTATCAATTTCATTCATCTTTGTTTTTACAGTTTTCGTATACTTTGTAGAATCTTCTTACCGAAAGCAAAATTAAGAAAATTGCGCAGATAATTGAATAATTTCAGAATACAACAACTAATGTATGTATATCCGCATGTTCGCAATAGGCTCCTACACCGTGCAACCGATCTGAGTGAAATTTTTTAACCATGTGATATTTACATTAACAGAAAGAACGTAGGTTATTCTATTAATTTCTAAAACCACTCCTAGATAGTGCTGTCATGGAGACTTACTTAATGCCCCTTTAATCCGTCATGGGACATACGGCGGAAACAGTTGCCCTCCAGCGGACTCAGTTTTGCGCGACAGCTCTCAGCTCCGACCAGGATCTCCCAATTGTTGCGTCTTCTGTTAGTAAGGTTCTCCTCCACCTTGTTCTAGGTCTTCCGAGACTCGACGTGATCCTTGCCGATTCGAGTCAATGGCCTGTATGACTAGATTCTTGTTTTCGCGTCGCAAGGTGTGGTCAATCCAATTCCATTTGCCCATTTTGTTTGTTCCGATTCCAATGAAAGTTGGTATCTAAGGGTTTTTAAGGTGGCAAATAACGAATTTGTGGTCAAAACTTATAGATTCAAAATGGCGGCGCGAATATGGCCGACGAATTTACAAATTGTGTTCCAATTCAAATAAAAATATGTATCTGGGGTTTATTAAGGTAGTAAATAACGAATTTATGATCAAAACTTATAAATCCAAAATGTGGGCCAATATGACGGCAGAGTTTTACCAAATAACTGTCATTGGTAAGGAGTACGTAGGTTGTTAAAGAGTTGGAAAATTGGAATATTTTTTTTTCCTAGAAAAGAAAAACAGTAGTTTTTATGATTATATAGAGGTAAATTTCCTAATTCTTTGGTGATTTTTTCAGAACTAAAGTCGTCCTTAACTCATTGAGTTCTTGCGGAGGGGGGGGGGGGGATGTCCCTCATTTCCTCCTTGTACCCCCCACTGGTTATGCTGGGTCCAGCTAGTTCGTTATAAAATATAAAAACCCTAAAAATATGCAGAAATAAATACAAATTGACTTAAAAAAAACATGTCCCAAAAAGAATGCATAAAACAATACTGCCCCACACTATGTCCTTAATGGATTAGTTTTGTTATTTTTTTTTTAAATTTAAAATGAAATTCAAAATTTATTTAAATCCAACAAAATCCATTCTACTTTCAGCTGACCCAAAATTCAGTGCGCCTATTCTGAATGTCACCGTTCCCGTGGGAAGAGAGGCTCAACTAACATGTGTCGTCCAGGATCTAGGAACATATAAAGTAAGTGATTAATGCTTTACCTAAGTACAAGCAAAACATAGAATTGAATGTGGTTTATTAACTCCCAACGGTAGTATCATTTATGCAATATAATCGAATAAGGATTTCCATCGGGAGTGTTCATCTTTTAGTGGTCGCTAGAGGAGAGCTTCCTTCATGCGAAGGAAACCATCTATAGAAACTCACTGAAGAAGGACCTAAAAATTTTCTGAAAATCTTCCGAATACGAAAAGTAAAAATCCCAACTTAAGGTTTTACTTGTTTTTGTTGCTGTTGTTGCGGTAATTGTTATCATTAGGAGCAGAAGAAATGAAAGCAATTGCCCCAAATGAAATCATTATCCTTTCACCTTTGTTAAGTGCACAAGCACCTGGCTCAGTTTGTTGTTTTTAAACATTGTGTACTTCAATAGTGTGTAATTACAGCTGAGGTTCCTGTGTTAACCACCCAAACAATTTTAAGGGATTGATGGGAACATAATGGTTGGAGGTTAATTATTAACCAAGGAGACCGGAACGATCGATAAATATCTAAGGGGTTTTAGTTTAAAGATTCTCCGGATATAAGAGCGGTTTGTAAGTAATTTTATAGAGAGTGTTACGGAAGAAGAAAATAAATGTTGCAAAGAATGTTTTTAGTGGATGTAGTAGTTAGGTGTAATTTTCTGGATGGTTGATTTTAATGATTTGGATGAATTTGGAGATGAATTTTTATGAGTGCCTGTTGTTAAAATAAATTATATAAAGATAGATTTTAGTATATAGATTTTTTATATAAAGATAGATTTAAATAAATTTTTAAAGATAGATTTTAGTTTAGCTAGATGAAACTGAATTGCACCTGAATTGGTATTGCACCCTAAATTGAAAAGGCTTTAATCTTTAACTTGTAGAATCATCTTAGTATGAAACACATTCAGTTATAAAAATCTCGTAAATTTCGTCTGAGAGTTTTAAATATTTTCTTGACTTATTTTTACAGTTTCTGTATTTTTGGAAATTTTATTATTTTCTCTAAAGACTGATGCCGGATTCATCGTTGCGGATGAGTCGCGTCGCACAAATTTCCCAAAAAGAGAGTCAGCTGAACTTCGATTCATTGTTGTAGTCATAGTGTGCCGCACATTTTGTATGATTTGACAGTTTTTCGGACAATTTGCATCAAAAACATATGATTTTTTTGACAATTTTTAAAATCCGCCGCACAAAAGTTGAAGTTTGTTCAACTTTTTTTGAGAGAGAAAAAAAAATCCCAAAAATTTCCCAAAATTGAGAAAGGTACAATTTTTCATACAAAAAGTATGCGCGCACATGAGTGCGGCGCGAATCATCCGCAACGATGAATCCAGCATGAATCGTCCTATTATCTATTATCCCAAAGATTTTAAAGTATATCTGCCCCAATGCATTCATAGAACTGATCTGTTTGGTGTCACTTGTGTGTTTGATATTGGTGGAAGTCCAGTGTTTTTAGTGCTCCGTGGTCTATATTTATTTAGGTGGTTTTTCGTGTTTTCTTAGTAATTTTGTATTGATAGGGTGAACTTCATAATCTATAATAATAGTAGTATTTTTGCAAGAGTCTCATCACTTTAATAGTTTTGGATGATATATGTATATATAATTCTTCTTTGTTCTTTCTGAATCGTATGGATCTTTGCGCCAACCCAATAATTTGCAAGCTGTGCTCTTCGGAATAAATCCAGGAGGGTATTGCTTGTGATGGTGTATGTGGGGGCGTTTTTCACCCCATCTGCCTCAACATAATTGCAAATCTTCGGCCCCTGATGGATTAACGTGTAGCGAGTGCTGGAACTTTAGACCCTGCCATGTCCTAAGAATGATGAAAGACATCGCTGGCGTTTTTCTCGATGGTCAGGAAAGGGTCATGAATCTCGTATCTCGCATTTCCAGATATTAGCTGATGACGCCCAGTCCATTAATGTCCGGCTTGACTCGTTTTCCGATTGTATCTTTTGCGTCCAATTCGGGTGCCCTGATGAACAAATCCCAGGAAATTTCTCCTCGGATTCCGTCACTTTGACTCGATCGACGACATTCTTTCGGCGATCTTTAATCCTGTTGGCACTTCTTCCTCCACTTCTTTCTCCTCGGCCCCTCTTCATCCTTTATTGGATGATATTAAAAAAAGTACGAAGCCTGTTCCCACTGATATGGAATCGTTGTCAATAGCAGTGACTCAAAATGACAATGGCCTGAGTTCTTTATCTTTTAAATTTGAAAGGGTCTATGACGGTAAAGTAATAATAATGATTAAATCGCCAAGACGCCATTGTCGACGTTGTCACTATGAGTTGCTTGGCCCGCGTTCCACAATCAGAGCGACCTCTACGCCCGTCCGCGTGTTAACCTCTGCGCCTCTAATAGTGGGTGATCACACGGTCACTGAAGTTTCAGATCCTATTGAAATCTGTGCCCTCTGGTAACGATACCGTCATCTTTAAATATCTTCATCTCTCGATTCTCTACCGAAACTAAGTCGGAAACTATCTGCGAATATTTAAAGATGAAATCAATAAACCCTGGAATCGCTTTTTTCAGAAAACTTAGCAAGGCTTCCACGCCTACTGCTTCTTTTGTTTTGTCTGCATCGCCTGATACTGCCGCGATAATTTTCTTCTTCTTCTTATTCCCCTCAGTTTTGCGCGACAGCTCTCAGATCCGACCAGGATCTTTCACTTGTTGCGGCCTCTGCTAGTAAGGTTCTTCTCCACGTTGCTCGAGGTCTTCCGACTCGACGGGATCCTTGCGGATTCCAGTCAAGGGCCTGTTTGACTGGATTCTCGTTCTGTGCTGTGGCCAATCCAATTCGATTTCCTTCGCTTGATTTGGTCGTCTATCATTTATTGGCCGGCACGGCGCCATAGTTCTTCGTTTGAAATTCTATCTTGCTAGCGGATTTTTTGGATACTACGTAGGCATCTGTTGATGAAAACTTGTAGGCGCCCTGAGATGAATTAATAATCCTCTCAGAGACTGGTGACCAGCTAATGAGGCTGGACCTGGTTTCTTTGGTGAGTATTACGCCAACGCCACTCCTACGGCTTTCAGTTTCCTTTCTACCAAAATATAAGAAGGACTCACCGGTTTGGCAGATATGTTCTCCGCGTCGGACCATCTGGCCTCGCTGAGTCCAATAATCTTGATTTTATATCGACTCATCTCGTTGATGACTTCATCCAGCCGTCCCTCAGCAAGCAGTGTTCTCCCATTCCATGATCCGATTCGTGTCTTTCTTCAAAAGCAAAGGTCGTCGTCATGTTATCCATCCGTGTTTTTATGGGAGCGGGCTGCTAACCCTCAGCCCAACCGACTTATAACTCAGTTTCCCGTTAGCTCCTTCCGAAGAAGTACACCTTTTTAAGAACTTGCTTATAGAGCTGCTAGGTGTATGTCTGCAGTGACTCTTCTCGGGTTTTGACAGAAGTAATAAATCGGATGCCACCAACTTCCGAGGTTTGTGTTAGCCATTCGCCCTTTCTTGTTAATTTGGTGCCTTATCTCAGCGCTTACTTGTGCTGAGTTGATTGATTGCCCTTAACCCAGCTGAGAAGTACCTTCTTTGGTAGAAGGGTTTACTCTATTATTATTATTACCATTATTATTTTCTATTATCCCAAAGACTTTAAAGTATATCTGCCCGAATGCATAGTGTATTCACATATATGCTATAAAGGCTGTCCCAAATGTCCCAAAAAGATGTATCTTCCAGTTAGACACATCACAAGTTATTTAATTTTATGTATTTGTTTCGAGATATTGTTAAAATATAGAAAAGGAATTGAAATTGAGTTTTTGAAATATTGTAGAAAGCTCGTTAAGCCAGACTTGCTCGATCCTGAGACGCTGTTTAATTATCTTTCTATTTTAGTTTCAGCAAGTTTTAGAGATTTTGTTTTGTATTTCATTTGAAAATGTTATTCTCAAAGGCATTCTTAAACGAACGAGCTAACAATTTTTGTTTTAATTACTCTAAATACCTTCACTGGAACTTCACTGTACACTTTGCCTGTTATATTGATCCCTAGAGGCTGCATCGTGTTATCTACTATTACCTATTATCTAAAGTACTTTAAATATTCCACTGAGTATTCATTTGCTCTGTTGCATAGTGTAGACTTATTATATAGGATGTCCCAAATGTCCTAAATTATTAATACTCACTTCAGAATATCAGAAATCAATTGTTTCTAATTATATCAACTCTTTTAAAATTAAACTTTAAACAACGAAATTTTATTTTTAAATTTAGAAAGTGTGTTTTAAAATGTGTGCAGGTTTTTTGGGGCATAATTTTTGGTAGAAGAAACTTAAAATCAGCTTTAGAGCCTGGGACACCTATTTTGAATTATAGTTTGAAACTCATATACAAGTACTGCATATCCACTTTGAGTTTTGGCTTTGGTAAAACGTTTTGGCTTATGTTCGAATGTGTTTCGTTTGAATTGAGTTATGTATGTATGGACAGATGAGTGATTATAGTATGTATTGATTACTGAACATGTTCTTCGAATTTTCTTAGTATTGCAATTATGATTTCATTGTAATACTAGAATTTCCTACTAAAGTTAGTTGAAGTGAGGGTTGGAAGTACTACTTACCGGTTCACCTAGTTCTAGATGCTAAATAATTGCATTTTTCTTCCGAATTAAGGCCTCAGCTCATGAATTTAGTTCATTTCCCCAAAATGCAGCATGATTACCATAATGACTTGGCTTACCTTGTAATATATTCAACGCAAACAAGAAATGGCCTGTTTTCAAAACCCTCACATCACGAATATTGTTCCATTTTTATATTTTATTAACAATCTCTCTTCTTACATTTTCCTGCTATACTAAAGCGAATTTTGAATGTGTGTGGACCTACCAAAAAGTTGTTGCTCTGCAGTTCTTAGCGCTGAATTAATCCGAAATGCTTTGATGGCAATCCAAGGAAGTTATTGACCGCATGAAATCCACATACACACATTTACAATAAAAAAAAAAAATAAATAAATTATTTTTGTACAATCGCAAAAAGAAAAATATTAACATATTCCGTGAGTATGACGTCGCGTCATTACGTTGGTTAGCATACACTCTGATTACCCTAATTTTAACGTAGTCCCGACGTCGTCGTCGTTCGTCCGCATGGCCAAGGGATGTACTTAAATCCTTCCAAGTCCAACTTGGACTTTCTTCGTGCATGTTGTTGTCGGTGTCGTAGAAAATCCTCGAATGCCGCAGGCACCTCGACCAACCCGAAACCACACCATAAGGACTAATCGAATCCTGTGAAATTGTATGAATGAAAGCGAAATGTCACAATATAGAGCGGAGAGCCGTAGAGCACTTGGCAACGTTAAAAATTAGGGGGGCGACCCCGCATTATGGCTTGTTACACTAAAATTTCTTTCTTTTTCTAATTACAGGTGGCGTGGTTGCGTGTAGACACCCAGACCATTCTTACAATACAAAATCACGTAATAACGAAAAATCATCGAGTGGGCATAACCTACTCGGAGCACAAGACATGGCAACTGAAAATTAAGGATATCAGAGAATCGGACAAGGGCTGGTATATGTGTCAAATCAATACGGATCCGATGAAGAGCCAGATGGGTTATTTGGATGTTGTAGGTACTTGTCAAAGTGTATTTCAGCTCCTGGCTTAGGCTTTGAATATGACCTTTAGAGCCAAGTCACTGAAGCTAGTCCATTACGAAATTATATCCTGTGTATATCTATTCTTTATACCAATATCTATATATGCTCTGTTCGGTGTCTATCCCTTCCTGTATTGTTGATAACCCGGTATTGATGCGGTTATGGTGGTTCAATAGTACACACTGCAGTGTGTGGCATGGCTGCCTTGGTGGTGAGCAGATATTGCGGTGATTACGATAGCGTAAGGTTAATTAATTTAATTATTATCTTATTTAGATGTCAGTTATTGGAGGAATGTTTTCATCTCATGAGAATTTAATATGTATCTTGGATGTGGGGGAATAATAAGGCCTGGGGTTTTGCCGGTGGTTAGATATGGTTTTCTTACAGACGTGACAAACATCGCATGATCCTGATTAGTTTGTTAATATTTATTCGTTTCAATTTTTTAGCGCACACATTTTTCGGTTTAAGAAATATAAAAGAGACTAATTCGATTTTATAGTGATTTATTGTTGACAAAGCTGGAATAGGTCTAAATTTATTAATTGGCAATGAACAGTGAACTTTTGTTATATTATATCGAAAATTTCAGATCCCAACTCAAAATCGTTATTGTGATATCTTAAAAAAGGTTGTCCCAAAATATTATTGTTAAAAAAAAATGTAACTTCAACCTAAAGAATTTTTTCTAAAACATTTGAATATATTTCAATTGCTTAAAGTTTCATTTAGCTGTTTTGGGACACAAAAATTTGAAAATGCTTCAATGTTTTGGTAAAAGGCGATACCTTCGTCAACATTCTTACATAATCCAGTCTGACTTGAAAGTAATGGTTATGTTTCACATCAAAGGTAGTTGAAAGTTCAAAATCAATTCGTTTCCTTTAATGATGTAGTCCAGGAGGGATAGTGGAAAATTGTTCAATAGTTGAAATAAATCTACCCTGCGATTTTATGACGCTATAATTAAGGGGGGAGCCTGCTTTAGAGGCTTCAAAAAATCTATTTTTTTGAGGAATTTTTAGGGAAGGAAATAAATATTTAATTGAAACGAAACTTTCAGGTATTATTGTTATATATTTCAACATTTTTCTCAAATTTTTTCATTAACATATATGTCATAATATGCCGGGTACAAGCATTTCGCCGAGGCGCCTCGAGCGTGCATGTGTCGTGTGGCGGGAAAGATGCAGGTCACAATTTCCATGTGAAACAAAAAACCCAAAACAAATTTTTATTTTCAATAGTATAGATTCTACTTAAACCTAAAAAATCTAAAAAAAGTGAGAAATTCAACAATTTTTCGCAACTTAAAAAAAAAATTTTTTGGACAAAAAATTTCACTTTAAATTGTTTAAAAAGTGGGTTAATTATAACTTTTTTTAAGGTTTTTTAGGTTCAAATAGAAGAGAATTTAATCCTGAATACAATCAATTTTGTCTCGTTTCGATAGGACGTTAAATTTTTTTCCTATCTTTCCCGCCAATTAGGAAAAATCGAAAAAATGAAAAACCGAGAAATCGCGCGTCGAAGTTTTCGTTTATAAAAAATCGTAATTTTCTTGAACTTACCGCAATAATGTGCTAATCTGCGATTCCTGGTCCATAGAGTTGCCCTTCAGACTCTTCAAAAAACTGGTTTTCGCTCTGATGTTCGAGTCTGTTCTGTACAATACATACAATAGATTTAGGGACTGAGCGCAGGCACTCCGAGCGATCCGGCCGCTCGTATACCTGCTCGACGCTTGCTCACTATTTCTTCTGTAAAGGCCCCCATGAAAAGAATTCTCTCAAAAAACGCCATCGAGAAATTGTTTTGGCAGCTACCGACGAGGATCAAGAAACCAAAGGTTATTTCGTAAACGAAGTATATTCCAACTTTGAAGAATTTTACATCGACGCGCATACGAAAATTATAACGGAATCCGAACGTGATCACCCTAGCAAAGAAAGTACGGTTAAAATAGATGAAGATAACACAGCGGCGGTTGTCCATGTCCATTCGAAAAATGATGATATTAGGCTCCCAAAGATATCGCTCCCAACCTTTTCTGGAGATTACCTATCGTGGACCCCATTCTATGACATGTTTTTATCGTTAGTCCACAACAACGACCGTGTATCGCCTGTGCATAAAATGCAGTATTTGAAAGCACACCTGTCTGGAGAAGCTAAAAATCTTCTAAATAATACCCCCATTACGGCCGCGAATTACGAACGCGCGTGGAACACCTTAGTAGCACGTTACGAAAACAAAAGAATTTTGGTGAAGGCTCAACTAGACGTTTTGTTTGGACAACCCGTGGTGAAGTTTGAATCTGCCAATGCTATCAAAGGCCTGCTAGACAAAACTTCCGAAAGCCTCGCTGCCCTTCAAAATCTTGATGTTGAGACATTCTCGTGGGACCCTATCGTCGTGTATTTTATTGGGCAACGCTTGCCATACGAAACATCAGCGTTATGGGAACAATCGCTGGGATCAAAGGTAGAACTTCCGTCATGGGATGAACTCAGGACATTTTTGGAGGCCCGTTTCCGGACCTTGGAGGCCATCACACCTAAAAGGAGACCTCCCCTCACAGAATGTAAACCAGCAAGCCAGCCGGAACGATCGTGGCGGAAGCCTCAAATCTTCCACGTCATGACTGGACCTTCATGCCTGATTTGTCATGAAAGTCATGTCCTGCGACAGTGTCCAAAATACTTAGGCTATGATCATCAAACAAAATTAGAGCTGATTAGATCCAAAGGACTTTGCCTGAATTGTTTAGGAACAGGTCACCTCGCCGCTAAGTGCCCAAGTAAATCAAAGTGCTTCATCTGCAAAAAGTCTCATCATACCACGTTGCATAAGGAGCAGAGTACAGCCGAAACTAAGGATAGAAATATTGAATCAGAACAATCGTCTAAACATGCCTTCGTGACACAAGCCAACATGCCCACCTATAGTGGTACCGAGCCTTCTACAACTCAATCCTTCTTGATCAATCAGCCGTTCGAATCAGAGCAGGTTCTCTTAGCGACAGCCTTAGTTACTATTTCATCACCAAACGGACGCAGGGAAGTGTGTAGAGCTCTCATCGATCCGGGGTCACAAGCCTCATTCGCAACTGAGCGTATGGTGCAATCTCTGGGCTTAACTAGAGAGAAGGTAGATAGCTACACAGTCGGTACAATTACTGGGATATGCGGATGACGTGAACGTCGTGGGAAGGTCTTTTTGGCAGCAAAAGAAGCTTATGTCGAATTAGAAGAAGCGGCGAAGGACATAGGCCTGAAGATAAACGAAAAAAAAAACGAAGGTGATGCAACAATCCAGAGCAGGAAAATTTAGAATGGGAAGAAATATAACCATCGACGAACATAACCTAGAAGTAGTCGATAAAACAGTCTACCTTGTGTCTACAATCACAAAAAAAAACGAAGAAAAAGAAGAGATAACCAGACGAATACTACTGGCTAATAGAGCCTTTTATGCCCAAAAACAAATCATGCACTCAAGATTTGTGCACAGAAGAACGAAACTCTCACTCTACAAAACAGTGTAATACGACCAATGAACGTGAAATCAGAAAAAAATAATTCACCAGGAAAAGAACTATATTGACTCCAGAAACAATACTCTGGAGCAGCGCGGGGCAGATGATCGGCGGAGAGCGCTTGCCCTTGACCGTTGACATGACCATTTTATAGGTTTCGTCCCAGAGGTCCGAGTCTGCTTCTCTGCACAACCTTTTGAAGTGGTCGGATTTACTTCTAGCGATGGCTTTGTTCAGCCTTTTCCTCGCTTCCTTATATTTCTTAAGGAGTTCATCGAAATCCGGACAGTTCCGATTTCTCTGAGTTCTCCTTCTCGCTTTCAGGCAGACCCTTCGGGATTCGTCGATCTCGGCTTTCCACCAGAAGTTTGGTGGGTGTTGACGATTGCAGGCGCGGCGAGGCATGGATGCATCACATGCCTCTTTTATTGAATCTTCGATTTGCTCTGCCTCTTCCTTGACCTCCTGCCGACCTCGCATCATGCAGGAATACTTCTTCGAGCACCTCTGCGTCGAGTTTCTTAACGGCCCATCCTCTAGCCCATCCTCTAGTACCTAGGATTCCTCGTTTCTATACCCTGACCAACCTCGAAGATGATGGTTTGGTGGTCGCTGTGCGTGTACCAATCGCTCACCCGCCACTGTAGGCCCTTGGCCACTGAATCGCTCACGTATGTAAGTGATGTCGATTACAGATGATCTCCCACCCCTTTGGAAGGTGTTTTCTCCTCCAGTGTTGACTAACACCACGTTTAGTAGCGAGAATATTTCTAGGAGTATGCGCCCTCTTGCATTCGTGTGTCGACTGTCCCATTCGACAGCCCAAGCATTGAAATCACCCGCTAATATTACCGGGTAACTTTTATAGCCATAAAATGATTATTTTCAAAATTCTGGTGTCGATATAACATTTTTCTGGTGTCAATATAGTTCTTTTCCCGGTTAATTTAATTTTTTCTGAAAGAAAAATTCTCAGATGCATAATAGGCCCAACCAGAGATGATGGAATATGGCGAAGAAGATACAACAAAGAATTGTGTGAAATTGCTCAACATCCGGAACTGGAGACATGTTGCAACTGACCGTCAAACTTGGAGAAATGCCCTAGAGGAGGCCAAGGCTCGATTTGGGCTGTAGCGCCATTGGATGGATGGTTATGCAATTGAGTTCTCCTATAATAAATCAGCACATATATCCTTTAAAACCCCAAGCGGCCGGTGTACGCCCGTTGTAAGGCCACTTTTTATTTTTACTTGGGCGAGCAGAACTGTTAAACAGATGATGGGAGACATGTGCTAGCAACAAGGATAACACCGTCTAAACTATTTTTTCATTCAGGTGTGGAATACGCTGGGCCCATATCCATCACAATGTCAAAAGTTAGAGGCAATAAATGCCACATGAGATACATTGCAGTATTTGTCTGCCTTGGAACCAAGGCAATCTATATAAGTAAGTGACCTTACAACAACGGCGCTCATTGCTTCATTTAAGAGATTCATTGCAGTGACTGCGAAACAAGCTTCGTCGGTGCCAAAAAGGTGTTAGATAGAAATCTCACGATCGCCCTGAAGGAGAACGAGCGGCCTTATTAGCACTTGACGGAACACACAGTGGCACAGCGGTACTCCAGGTAGTTAAATTGGTTTACACGTTCAAAGTTATATTCCCCCAGATGGTGTTGTGATTTATTCTTCTTCTTTCCACTCTTGACTGAATTAGAATCTTACTCATGTTTATGTTCAGCAGCTCGCTAAAAAATTCTTCCCACCTTTTCTTTACATCTTCGCTGGCTGCGACTATAATGCCTTCTTTTGCTCTACATATAGCAGAGGAGGGTTTGAAGCCTTTATTGAAGAAGTTTACTTCCTTGTATATTTCTTGTGTTTTGTTTTGTGCAAAAGTTTTGCTCTGCCTTTTCTTCTTCCTGCAGATGTTTTTTGTGGTTCTTTCTTATTTCCTCGTATTTCAATTTCTTTCTCCTCTTCGGTCTCTCTACGTATATTTTTCTATTTTTATTTCTGGCCTCTATAGCTGCTCTACATTCCTCATCGTAGTTACTTACATTCCTCATCACTGACTCTGGCTGCGCGTTTGAAACCTACAGTTTCCTTCGTGACATCTGTCAGTACCGTTTTCAGTCTTATCCATTTTCCCTCATCTGTGTCTGCGTTATTTATGTTTAGAGAGACCTATCCCTTGCTTGATTTCTCTCCAATACAGTCTGTCCATGGAGGCCATCAACATCGAACTTCTTTTGTTTCTTGTTGCCTTTTCTTTGAGTGGACAGTTGTCAGCTAAATCTAGCTGTAACTAGGAAGTTGTCCGATACACAATTCGCACCTCCACAGGGTCTTACTTGGAGGCTATTGGAAGCTGCCCATCGTCTATGATCTTAGCATTATCAAATTTTTTGTGTTATCTCAATTGCACGCTATTTGAACGACGACGACGGTACTTTACATGATATGATATCTCAACTATTGTGTGGATAATATCCTTGATGAACACTAGTGATGAGCTACTTCTTCTAGGAGAGTTCAATTTACCCAATATTCAATGGGTATCGAACGAAGATGACGATAACTACCTTCCTGAAGGCAACCTTAATTTTAAGCAATCCTGCTTTCTCATTTGGCTTGAATCAAATGACCGGTGTGATTTATGTGTGGCGGAAGCAGTTGGATCTTGTATTCTTCACTGACTTAGTCTGCTTGGCTGTTGAGCCCAGTCCAATAGTTATAACGTCTGTTGACAATTATTGCGTACCTTATCTAATTATTGCTTCAACTCAGTGCACAATTTTGCCCAAGGGTGGTAACCCATTCCTTTAACTATAAAAATGCTAACTTTAGTGAGCTGTCATCTAAACTTGCCTTTATAGATTTTAACAACTTACTTTGTGCAAATAAGTTTGATGACGATGTGGTACGGTTTTATGGCGTACTGTACGAAGCCCTCATTTCTTGCCTACCTTATCATCCCCCAAAATTGCTGATATTGTGAAACAAATTGACGAATTCCCATTTGTCTTCACTTCTGGCCCCGACGGTATTCCTTCTGCTGTCCTTAAGTTCTGTGCGGAGGTTCTCCAGTCTTCACAGAAAACCATTTTTCAAAAATCTCTGGATAAAGGGTACTTCCCTACTCTTTGGAAGAATTCTTTCATTATTCCTATTCACAAAGCAAGCACAGGTAGCAAGAACGAAATATCGAATTTCAGAGCAGTTGCGAAGTTGTGTCATACCGAAACTTTTCGAATCGATCATTTCTTCTGCAATCGTGCCTATCTGCAAGAAGCTTATCTCGACGAATCAACATTGTTTTTTGCACCTTGTTCCACCATATTCAATCTACTCAAGTTCACTTCTCATGCTATCGAGGGCTTCGTTTCCGGCTGCCAAACTGATTTTTTTTTTAAGAAGTGAGGGGGCAACCCACATGGTGAACACTGCGGCCAAGTTAGGCCTATTGTGTACGTACCCCACTAGCGGAACAGACTATCAGCCTTCCGAATGAAAGCAAGAAGGCCTTTAATTGACAAAGACCGGACTTGAGCAGGACTCAAAAACTCTCTGATAAACGTTCTTCGTCTAAGCCAGAGCAGGACATTCACAAAGGATATGTGTGGAAGTCTCATCGCCTTCCATGCAGAGTCGGCATTCTGTCTCTTGAGACAATCCTCGGTTATGGAGGTGATACCGCAGTCCCACATGGCCAGTCAGATAACCCACCAGCAGCCTTAGGTCCGTTCTGTTTAAGGTAATACTGCCTCTTAGGGCAAAGGGTCTTATAAGATCTTTAGCCTGTCTAAGGCCTGGGACTGACTCCCAGTAGGCTAGGTTTAGTCCCTTAATCCACTCCTCTACCAGGGACTTGGAGGTGGACCAAGAGATGCCACAGAAGGGTTCGGGCATCAACTGATTGTATTTACACTGATTTTAGGGAGGCATTTGCCAAGCTCTCCAACCTAGTATAATTCCAGTCTTACTAAGCTGACAGGACCTACCAAATTTTTTTCCGTGGGTCCAAATCTGCAACCATCGAAGCGTCATCCGGTGTCCCTCAAGGTCCCGTGACATTAAGAGTATTGACGAGTGCAAACTTTTGCAAGTCGACTTTGACACCGTTCACTCTTGGTGTGCTAACAACAACCTGGTTCTTAATATTAGTAAATGTGAAATCATTATTTCTAGTAGGAGGCGTGGTCCTATAGGTCCCTCGTGTTAATTTTGTTAAAGATGTGATTAGATTTGATAGTAAGTTGGATTTTTCCACTTATATCAACTATATCTCTTCCAGAAGTGGTTTAGTCCTGGGTTTTATTAAAAGGTGATCCAAAGAATTTAACAACCCCTTGATCCCTAAACACCAATATATTTCTCTTGTCAGACCATTACTCGAATATGCGTCCCAGTTTTGGTCTCCTCACTACTCTTCGCCCGTTAGAAGTATTGAATCGGTTCAACTAGGAATTTTTAAGGTATTAAATGAAACCTCACATATGTACATTCCTTAAAAATGGGGTTGTAGAGCCACTCTTATACCCTGTTTCCATCGCACTCGAAATCTTCCGATGTCGGCAAAAATGAGGATTTCGGACGAAATCTCGTTTGAAATCTCATGTTTTAGCATATAAAATGAAATCGCCTTTCGGAGGAGATTTCAATGAAATCTCGATCGAAATCTTGCTAATGGCCTCGATTCCCAGATCCGCCGGGAGGGAAGTGAGTGCGGATTTGACACTTTGCGATTCTCAAATCCGCAGTCCCGGATTGGTTTAAATCGAAAATTCGGAGTGAAGACTCACGCAATAATGAAATATACGATGTCGGATTATCTTAGGCGCATTTGTCGTTCAAATCCGCAGAAAATTTGTTGCGGATCACACTTTTAGAGCGCGGAAAATGTCAAAAAGAAATTCGGGGTTGCGGATTTGAGAATCGCAAAGTGTCAAATCCGCAACTCACTTCCCCGCCGCCGGATCTGGGAATCGAGGCCAATGACTATTCAGCCTATTCAGCAAGGGCACTCAGCGTGGGGAAATTAAATGAATGTTTATATTTTTTCCTTATTTTAGAGCCTATTCTTTCCAAATTCCTCAGTTTTGTTGATATAATTAGGTTTTTAAAATTTGATGTGCAAGTTTGCAATGACAAGCGAAAACTGCCTGGTGCGATGGAAACACATTTGGATTTCGCCAAATCGTTTTATCAAAACCTGCGGATTTCAAGTGCGATGGGAACATAGTAATATTCACTTTTTTCCAGCTGTTTCTCTGGACCGATTTTTATCCAAAACACATCCCTTGAATTCCTACGATTTTTATCTTAATTATAGCGTCGCAGGGTAGATTTATTTCAATTTTGAATTCTAACGTTATTAGAAATGAATAAATCCTTCTAAATCTGGGTCTTTCAACAAGAGGTGCCATTTATAAACGTTGTATTGTTTACGTTTACTCTTTAGAACAATTTCATTTTTTCTGTTGTAGTGCTGATATTTACTCACATTTGATTCTTGCGATTGTGAAAGACTTAAGCATAAAAATTTCTACCAAAAACGTCATTCTGCTGGGTCGACTACATGCCATAGCTATGTGTAGACCATAATCGACTGGGCAGAACCTATAGCCCAACTTAATTTTGACCTTCTCGCATTCATAGCCATAAAAATGTCATTTTAACCAATTAAAATTTATTCATTCTAGTATAAAAAAAAAACACAAAACGGGCAACGTCTAATAATACCTAAATTTAATCTGATCCTAACAAATGACTCACAAGATTAATCTAATCGGGCTTAAACTGATTTTATTGGATCCTCATTAATTCACAGCGATTACCTTCATCCATAATTTCAATGCCTTAATTAGGCTTTTGGCACACTTTTTACGACTTGCCAAAAGTTAGTGTTTGGGTTGCTAATTCTGTCAAAACAATAATTTTCTGGCAATTGCAAGCCATAAAATTATTCATAACCATCGAGGAAACCTCGACCTTTAGATTATATTTATATTTATAATGTTGTATGTATGTATGTGTGCATAAAAAAGCGAAACTTTAGCAATATTTCATTTGCGTGCAGGAGTCCATTACATTTTTGGCCAAAAGAATTCTTAATTCGGTTCTGCAGTCGTTGCTGAAACACAACCATCAATCCGAAGACTCTGGCCATATAAGGGTGTGGGAGTCTATTAGATGGGATGAACCACCCCCGATGGGGTTCCTTCCGCTCTGTAAGGTGACACCCGTGAGAAATAAAATGCTGTCAACCGTCTGTGCAGGAAACTGTTGTGTTGTTTTGCTTAGAAATTCTGGATTTTTGCTGTACATACACATTATAATAGAGCAACTGGAGCTGGGGACTGAGGTCTTTAAACTACCCCCACCCTCCGAGAGTGTTCCTGCGGGAAATTTTACATTGTTAAACCCTTTTTATTGGGGATATGTTTCGGGGGTCTATTCAAAAGAAATCATGAATCTGGTGCTACGAGCTGAACTGAACGACCGTTATAGAAACTGGATTCAAGTAGCTTCAATTGTGCTGTGTATAACCACCGACGCAATGCTTGTCCTGACGGGGTAAGAATGCCTTCGTTTCGATTTTCATAGAATAACGAACCACTTAATGCTCCCAGTCACGAAGGTCGAGAAACGGTGCTGCTTTCACAAGCCACCGTTCAAATGGCACAAGCCCCTCATCCCTCTTCTAAAAAGGCAGAGCCCCTAAATGTTTGTTGCGGACTCGAACCCGGCACCCCTCCTCAGCCAGCCGCCCCGTCCTCGTCCTGAATGGGCAAAAACCAAATTGCATGCAGTTCTGATTGTTTTTACCTTCGCGGTGAATTACAGGTTTTTTTTGGTGGGGTGGAAGTTCCGCAATTGCCAGCGACGTTTTTGCAGCCCCTAAGCAATGACCGTGTGTATGCCAAGAAATAATCGCCGTTGCCATCTTACTGAGCATCAATACCTTAAGTGTCGATACCTTTCCCAATTTCTGTCCATATTCAGGATGTCTCCTCACCAGCTACCGTCTATCCCGGCCCGTAATTTCCGTTCCCAGGTATCCTCGTAATCCTTAATCCTTTTCCAACATGCTCACATGTCCAAACCTAGACCACCTCAGAAGAGCACTGAAGAATTTTCAAGTTGTGTTTAAAAATTTACAAAAATACATTTTGTGCTGGCGTCTGGTTTAGTGCCGCCGGATATCCTAGATTATCCAACAAGTACGGATATGGTGGTTCGGGAGGGCAGCAACGTGACGCTGAAATGCGCTGCAACTGGATCGCCAGAGCCGACCATTACATGGAGACGGGAGGGCGGAGAGCCAATAGAGCTTCCACACGGAGTTGAGGGTAAGTCAATTGTTTTTTAATGCCGTAGTTGTTATGCCTTACCGTTTTTTAGTTGTTGTGTAGTGATTGTCGTTAATAACAGGAAGACAGTTGGGGAAAGTTAAAAATTCATTTCGACGTTTTAGAGCGGCGAACAACAGCAGTAAAAAAACAACACAGGAATAAATATCGATCCTTACAGCCATAGGAACATATTCCACAGTTGATGATTTATTGACTAGCTATTGAAAAGAACTGTTCTACCAGCGAAAAGGACTTGTTCCAAATTCAGTTTTATTATTTTAGTGGGAAAACAACGTTTTGTTTTCATTCTCATGCATATAATAAATTCGGCGGCTTGTTGAATTGTAGATTTGTTGCCCTTTTTTGGGGAAACATTAATAAATTCGTAAAATTTTTAGTTATCGACAGCATGAACTCATTTTTAATCAAGACTTACAAGCAAATTCGTTTATGACTAGAACAACACGATTGCGGAATACTCTACCGCATTCATTGTTTCCAAACTCATAAAAATTTCAGAGTTTAAACATAAGGTTCATCGATGTCGACTCGGGCACTACCAAGCCATTAACCTATCCTATTCTCTTCTAGACTTTTAAATCAAGTCTTCTAATAGACATTGTATACATATACCTGAAGGACTTAATAATAATAATAATAATTTTTTTGCCATTTTTTAAAAGAAGATAATTCTTATAACTGTTCAAATAAAACAGTAATTGGGTAAAATATTTGAAAAAAAAAAAAAATGAAGATTATACTAAACCAGCCTAAAAACTACAAGTTAAAAATGAAAACTAATATTAACAAAAGTAAAAAATAATGTTTAAAAAAACAGAAAAGAAGAAAAATGAAAAGATGATGATGAAAAAAGATGATACAAATTATTATTTATTAGATGCTCCTTCAAGAGTTTGTTGAATAATAGCCAAGAAGACGCGCTCCTTATACAGGTAGTTTATTCCACATCCGAGCAATTTGGAACAAGTAAGAGCGTTCATTATACTGCACCAAAAGTGTGCTAGATTGTCTACTTTGTTGAAAGAAGTTAAGTTCTTCAAATAAATATCCAGGGCATCACTCCTGTGTATAAGTTTAAAAGTGAATTTTTATCGATGATATTTTTGGTAGTTTTCAAACATCATACCTACCAGAGCGGGAGCATAGGGCGTGATATGATCAAAACGACACAATTTAAAAACAAAACGAGGGGTAACGTTGAGCGCGACTTGTATTTTTCTTGAACAAACAGCATGAAGTTTTGAAAAAATTACGCTGCCGTAACTGAAATAGGGCATTACCAGGGCCTTTGCCAGTGATATACGTAAGGCAAGAGGTAATAGATTAGAGAATATCCAAAGTTGAAGGCAGGCATAAACCTTATGAAGCACAATTCTAGATTGGTTACAGCAGCTCAATTTTGAGTCGAGTTCGACTCCCAGATTTCTAGCAGAGTCAACATAGCACATTACTACCAATTTTTATTGGACACATATTGTTGATATCAATAGGAGTTCTTCTGAAGACAAGGCAGTACAACTTGATATGGTTCAGCAGTAATTTATACTGAACGGACCATTCAGTCACGCGTTTCAGATCGCCTGGTTAGCTGAACGGTACAATACTCGATAAGGTCATGGGGTTTGCTTAAATACATCAGCACCTAGATCAATAGAAGAATGTTTGGCTACATTTGGGAGGTCGTTTATATAAAGGCTGAAAAGTAAGGGACCCAGGATAGAGCCTTGAGGTATTCCGCAATAAAGAAGCGCAGGTTTGGAGAGAGATTCTTGTACCTTAACAATTTGAGAACGCTCCTGGAAATAAATTTCAAAATGTCTGCCTAATTTTGCAAGTAACATCATATGGTCAACTGATTCAAATGCTTTTGAGAAATCGAGTAGCACTAAGATTGCAATAGTGCATGACGCGTTATAGTACATGATAGGCTTAGAAATATTTTTTCAAAAACTATAGAAAGGAAACATAGGAGACTAATTGGACGGAAGTCAGATGGTTGCAAAGAAGAGACCTTTTTCAGAATAGGTACAACAAGAACCAGTTTCCATTGGCTAGGAAACTGAGAAACTGTAAGGCAGGTGTTGAAAATATGAATAAGGACATCAGATATAAATGGGGCAATCAATTTCAAGAACTTTGGAGAGACGTTGTCAACACCCACGGCGTTTGATTTGATAGAGAAGAGCACAGAAAGAAGTTCCTGGTTATAGATACAACGAAAAGAAAAGCCATCAGGTGTGCACAGATTGGTACAGTTACCTTAACTGGAGTAGAGTTACTTTCAGAAATGGATGAGAAGTACTAGTTTAAAATATTGGGCTCTACAAACACTTGTTGAGAATCATTCGCATACATATCAAGATTACGAATATTGCGCCATAATTTTTTTGGAGGTAGATTAGTGTCGAGCTGATTTTTAGCATATGATCAAGCAGATCGTAGAAGAGCAACCGTTTTATTACGCACATTTTTATACATCTTACGAACTTCTTCATTGCGCGTCCTTTTGTATTGATGGTAAAGAGAACCGCCTTCAGCCAATGAAGAATGTATTTCAAGAGTTAACTATTCTTAAATTCTATTCTATTCGTATATTCTTTACTCACCAGAATTTGAGCCTTGACGAATTAGTAGTAAAAATGGTGATCCCTAAGCTTAATTATTAACAAAAAACGAGTCTAACGATTTCTGCGATTTAAGAACCAACAAGAAAAAATATTTATGTAAAAAACTTAAATAAAAATGTTGATGAGTTTATGCAAGTGTCTTTAAAAGGACAAACTGCATATCTTGCTGAGAAACGAAACGATGTAAAAGGATAATTATTTAAAGGGAAACAATATGACCTACAGAAACCAGCAGATAAAGCTGAGAATTATGTTATAAAAGGGTCAGAATCTTCAGTTGCTTACAATTTGTGTTATTTCTGATATTTTTTATTAAGGGCTTTTCATCATTTAGCAAGTCAAATGCATTCTTTTGTGAATTAAATACCGCTTTTTGCAAGTAGAATTCATTCTTTAACAAATCAAATGCACCCTTTTGCGTTTTAACATTTCAGTTTCTGGCAATTTAAGTATTTTTACATAAATTAAGTATTTTTTTTTCTTAAAAAAAATATTACGAAAGCCAGAACTTTGTTTTGCTACCCAAAGTATGGTAACACACTAATACATAGTGTGTTTGGAAACTGTGTATAGGTACCCCTTGACTATATGTTTACATAACGTAAACACTGGCTGTACAGTATATGTATTCTGTACTTACTAGATTAAACAGAATTCCTTAGTTGATAAATACGATGGGTATGAATGAGGTAACAAAAAATATTTGAAGTTATATAAGTTTTATCTACGATACCGATGTTCCATAATATCAGTTTCCAGTAAGTTGAACACATTTCACAACCCCTCAGCTATAGCCCATTGTGGGTAGGGTGGCGCTGCTTTAAAATAGAGCTGGGTAAGACATGAGTATAAAATGAGTTTGTAAGAAGTGCCAGTTTTTTCGAGCCAGTACAATGTCCTACCTCAAATGAGACGAGGTGCCATTGTAATGCCAAAAACAAGCAAATTAAAGAAAGAAAGAACCAAAATAGCAATGAAGAGCTTTTTTACGAACTCTAATATGCATTTAACTTCAAAGTAAGTATGAAACTTACGCCTCCCCCTCCACAACGTATAGTTTTATTTTACAATCTCACCTCGCTTAATTTCAAGTTGCTGGCTCAAAAGAAATAAGAAATATCTACATATTTACAATCACACCTCGCCTCATTTATCTCCATACAGGCTCATATACCAATAGGATATTATTTCTAAACTGGGTTATTTAAAAAAATTGTGGACTCAGTACAATTTACCCTCGTGTAAGGGGACAATGTACTTCTTCGTGTAAATCCAGCTCAACTCTACATCAAACTGTGAAAGAATTTACTTTTTAGTTTGTAATACGATTGCTATTTCCAAAACAATTTTTTAAGCTCAATCAACTCTTCCTGTTATTGCTGCATGTATAATATATAAGCATTTTTGAAACTACAACTTTACCTAGCTCAATTATTCAACAAAGTTTCATTTAATTTTTCCAGTTTCTAGTGTAGAAGGATCAAATTTGATCTTACCACGTGTAAAAAGACAACACATGGGTGCATACCTGTGCATTGCATCAAACGGTATCCCACCATCAGTCAGTAAGAGAATTATTCTAATTGTACATTGTAAGTAAACCAAATTTTCTATTTTATAATTTTAAAAATTGTGAATGAAGAATTGTGAATTTTCTACTTGATTTTATTTTAGTTCCACCAATGATAACAGTTCAAAACCAGCTAATAGGAGCAGTAGAGGGAAAAACTACAACACTTGAGTGCCAATCTGAAGCATTTCCGAAGTCTATAAACTACTGGACAAGAGATAGAGATGAGATCGTCCCACCTGGTAAGTACTGGGGGTTATTTTTGTTTGTCAAAGAGCTGAATACAATTAAGAAATATAGCATTGGACTTTATAGCACTATAAGAGGGTGCATTTGGTAATGTTGCAAATCATTTAAGACGCTGGCATGTTATTATGCATGAGTGTTTCTCCGTACACCTACCTCCCGTCCTGTCCAGCTTTCTTCCGCTCTTTTAATATGCATGCAAAATTGCAGAAGGAGAAATAAAATCCAAGTTAAATGGTTTAAAGCACGCCACAACGTCCTTTATTTATCAGATACTCGCCAGTTACTTTGAACTCATATCTTCATAACAATTTAACACCAATCAAGTAGTATGCATATTCCACCCCCCGACTTTTTTTCACTCAGCTTATTCTCCTTGCACACCACCACCACATCATATTCCAGGATGTGCCCCCATTCCCTGTTCCTGCCGGGTATGCTAAATTCCGCATAAAATGCCAGTTTCGTTCGGGGGTGTGTATTTGTGTGAGACCATCAACAATGTTAATATTTCACAGTTGAGCACTCAAAGATAATAGACCAGCAGCTCCGTTTCCATTCGACCAGTTGATAATATTTCACGTATATCAACATGTGTCTAACTCTGGGGCTGCACGCCGGACCTATATACGTGTCTGGATTGTGGGATCCCTTATTACTTCAATTTCCAAGGATTGCTGGCCACCCCGCATGGGGATATATACAAGCATATACTCGTATGTGCGAATGTGCTCTATGTCAAATTATCCCCTTTTCCTGGTAAATTGGGTGGATGCGTTTTTATTTTATCCGTGTGTATGCCTCCAATTGGTGGCGGAATATGCGAATTTCGGAATTTTATGCGATGGACCCCTGCAAGTCAAGCGTTCCACCATAACTCAAAGGGTGCGATATTCGCACATACACCGAACACAGAGCGAGGAAATCCCAATTGAAAAATGATGTTGCGGCAAAATTCTGGTAATTTGTCCAATTAAGTATTTAAAGGGCACCCTGGGGGACTGAATGGTTCACTTGCACACGTGGCTATACACCAGAGAATATATAATTGAAATCTTATGAAGAGAGCAGGTTATTTGCGTATCAAGTGTGTTCGATAATGTGATTTATGGATATGCACCGGATCATGAATGTCCTCGGGGATGTTATTATTAGCAAAGTGGAGTTTATAGTGCAGACTATAATCTGTAACAGTTTCAATTGTGGGGGGAATAAATAAAAGGAGTTAATCCAAAGTAGGTTCTTTATTTAATTATTTACATATATATAAATTATTCACAACACTTTATACGAGAGCAAACTTTACTTTGGTAAAGGAGTTTCAAAAGTTTGAATGTATCCTCGTGTGTGCTACAGTCCTTGCACTACGCGGGCTTCCTAAAGTAACTTCTTTCCATTCAGCTCTATTTTTTACAACCTGCATCCAGGGCCGCCCTAAGATATTTGGCCTCCGTGGGCTATTAAAAATAATGCGCCCTCTTCATAAGAAAATACAGGTTCATAAGAAAATACAGTTAATAATTTTCTATTTTACTCCGTCAGTATAGCATAGTAATTCATGTATAGCTGCTGAAAGCGATTCGCCTCCTTTTTTAAAACGTTTTTATTAGCTCGCTTTCCTGTCTATCTGTTTGTCCGGTACAAATCTTGCAATCGATTTTTTGACTACTTCCGGTTACCCGATCACCCTGAAATTTTGCACACAGCTTCAGCTCCGATGACAATGCAATATGGTATACTCATTATACCGTTAGATCCATGGCGGAGGACTATAGAGGACGGATTACTGTTTTCTTCACGGAACAAATTTTGCATTCGATTTTTCAAATACTTCCGGATATCCTATCATGGTGAAATTTTGCACACAGCTTTAGCTGTGATGACAATGCAATATGGTACATACCTTTAGTCCATGGAGGCCGTCTCAGGAGGGCGGATTGAAATATTCTTCACAAACCCTTCAACATGGATATCAAATGAAATGGTACGTTAAGTAGAACACCATAAGCAATATAGTATACTCAATTTATCGTTTGGTCCATGGCGGTCATCTCCAGAGGGCGGATTACCATTTTCTTCACAACCCCCTCTATATGGGTATCAAATGAAAGGGCATCATAAGACGAATGCAATAAGCCATGCCCTTAGATCCATGGCAGACTCCTCAGGAGGGTGGGTTACCATTTTTTTCAGAACCCTTTCGACATGGGTATCAAATGAAAGGGTCTCGACATGGGTATCAAATGAAGGGGAATCATGTGTCGAATGCAATAAGCTATGTCTTTAGATCCATGGCGACCTCCTCAGGAGGGCCGGTTACCATTCTCTTCAGAACCCTTTCGACATGGGTATCAAATGAAAGGGTATGATAAGTGGAATACCATAAGCAATATATTATCCTCAATATTTCGTTTGGTCCATGGCGGCCATCTCAAGAGAACGGATTAACATTTTCTTCACACCCCCTCGACATGGGTATCAAACGAAAGGGCATCATAAGTAATGCAATAAGCTATGTCTTTAGATCCATGACGACCTCCTCAGGAGGGCCGGTTACCATTCTCTTCAGAACCCTTTCGACATGGGTATCAAATGAAAGGGTATGAGAAGTAAAACAACATAAGCAATACAATATACTCAGAACCTCATTAGGTCCATGGCGGCCTACTCAGGAGGGTGGGTTACCATTCTCTTCAGATCCCTTTCGACATGGGTATCAAATGAAAGGGTATGATAAGTAAAACACCATAAGCAATACAATATACTCAGAACCTCATTAGGTCCATGGCGGCCTACTCAGGAGGGCCGGTTACCATTCTCTTCAGAACCCTTTCGACATGGGTATCAAATGAAAGGGTATGATAAGTAAAACACCATAAGCAATACAATATACTCAGAACCTCATTAGGTCCATGGCGGCCTACTCAGGAGGGTGAGTTACCATTCTCTTCAGAACCCTTTCGACATGGGTGTCAAATGAAAGGGTATGATTAGTAGAATACCATAAGCAATATATTATCCTCAATATTTCGTTTGGTCCATGGCGCCCATCTCAAGAGGACGGATTAACATTTCCTTCACAACCCCCTCGACATGGGTATCAAACGAAAGGGCATCATAAGTAATGCAATAAGCTATGTCCTTAGATCCATGGCGACCTCCTCAGGAGGGCCGGTTACCATTCTCTTCCGAACCCTTTCGACATGGGTATCAAATGAAATGGTATGATAAGTAAAACAACATAAGCAATACAATATACTCAGAACCTCATTAGGTCCATGGCGGCCTACTCAGGAGAGTGGGTTACCATTCTCTTCAGAGCACGGCTTACCATTTTCATCACAACACCCGCGACGTAGGTACTACAGAAAAGGGTGTGATAAGTAGAATACAATAAGCTATATGAGGTCATTGTAAATTTAACTTGGCGGCTGACATAAACTGGTGGATTGCCTAACTTTACAACAACCTTCACATGTATCAGTTACATAATTTAAATTAATACGGTAAATTATTCAAAGTAAAATGAAAGATAAAAGTTTCAGATAATCACGACTCAAATTTAATTTATAAATGTTTTTATATGAAGAAAGCAGTTAAATACAATCAAAAGTCAGCTAAGCGCTTTTCAGTAAAAGAGTAGTTGCGAGCACTCACGAGTGAAAATAGTAAAAATGATCAAAAAAGAGATGCAGCTATTATTGAAATAAAAATCATAAAAAATTAATTTAGCTTACTCCTTCATTTTAATTTTCAGGAATATCAAAATTAAAAAGATTGGTATATTATTAGTAGATTTAGGTAACAATTTTCCACATGTATCCGTCATAATATCATGACCATGTTAAAAAGTGATTGCAAAATGTCGCACACAAGACTAAAAAGCAGATAATAATTATTAGATAAAAAAAACTTTTTAATATAACACGTTTTTATAACGAACTAAAAAGTATAAAATTATGGCACTATCCCCATACAGATTTAGAACCTCAAACATATTTCTAACACCATACAGATAGTCCTGAAAATTTGTGATTGTGAATTTGTAATAGCTATGAAAATATATGTAAAATTTTAAACGAAAAAACGTGGGGCGCATGCTATAGACAATAGTAAGGAGTGTAGAGTAACTGGGTTGAGAAATCATTCGCATCAATAATATATACGCCCCACGGTTTTTCGTTTAAAATTTTACATATATTTTCATAGCTATTACAAATTCACAATCACAAATTTTCAGGACTATCTGTATGGTGTTAGAAATATGTTTGAGGTTCTAAATCTGTATGGGGATAGTGCCATAATTTTATACTTTTTAGTTCGTTATAAAAACGTGTTATATTAAAAAGTTTTTTTTATCTAATAATTATTTATCAACTAAACTTAGGGCCTTCAAAGCTGTCAGGAATGTACATAGTTACCTCGATTATCCGCAATGCAAAAGTGAAGTTCTTTTCGGCTAAACTAAGTGCCACCCTACCCTCAAAGAAATTTTGAGCTAACGTAAAGAAACTTGGGATCCATGAGCAACCGCTAGCGAAGTAAACAACTATTTTACCATGATTCTCAACAATACCGGTGGTCATTCCCGCTCGAGACTAATTAAAGGTAACTTTAGGCAGTTCAGTTTTCGCAATGTGGATAACTCTGAAGTTCATAACCCTTTTTACTCTATAAAGTCAGAATCTTCCTTTAGTGCATTTTTCCTGTAATCTCCCCTTATATTACACACTATTTTAATAACCGCCTGACGAAATCATACTTTCCACTTTAGTGGAAAAAAGCGAAAGTAATTGCCTTACCTAAATGCGAATCCCCAAAAATCCCTCTGATTATAGCCCATCAGTATCCTATGTTTCTTAGGCAAAGTATTAGAGAAATTAATGGCATGGCAAATCCATACGTCCGTCTTCCAGAAAAACAGTAGCTACGAAACTGCGCTGCTAGAGGTAATTACTGACCTTCCAATGGCTCTTGATTGTGATGACATTGCATTTCTGGTGCTACTCGCCTTCAATAAGGCATTTTATAGCGTCAGTCATAAGCTTCTTGTGGGGTTCCGCAGGGCTCTATTCTAGGGCCGATACTGTTCAGCATCTACATTAATGATATCTGTAATACTGTAAGGTATGCAAACTTCACATGTATGCGGGTGATGTTCAGATTTATTTAAATAGTCCTATTATATTAGTAAAAAACTGTGCCTTCAACATTTACAGTAACTTGCACCGCCTCTGGCTGTTTGCGTTCATTTTGCCTGTAGGTGCTTCGTCAAACCTTATCAAAACCTTAGTTCTACCTAACTTTCCATACGCAAGCTCAGTTTTTCCGTCCCCTGCTGCCCGGGGTAAACTTAACGTTGGCTTTAATAATTGTACCAGGTTTGTATATAACCTCCGCAGATTTGACCACACAAACCCGTACCGCTCTTATTGCCTGGGTTGCACGCTCGAGGAATACATTTCCCTCAAGGCAGCATATTTGTTTAGAAACTTCAGTGCTATGAACGTCTGTCATACCTCCTTGAGAATTTTCATCGTAGTCGTACAACAAGGGAAATACTTTTTATCCCGCCAAGAGTCCATCACCTAGTTGGGCAAAGGTCCCTTTTTGTTTACTTTTCTATGCCTGTGGAACCATTTGTCACACACCGTAAAGAAACATCTGTCAGTAACATCTTCAGTTAGGGTTGCCTGATATCTCTCCAATACAGCCTGTTCTTGGAGGAGATTTTTTGTCGGATTTAGCCTAGAGCCTGCTCGACTACTATCTGTCACCAAATTGTTTAACATATTTCTGAGGTTCTGATGTCTGTGGCCAGGACAGATATAATCCGCATAGTCGAGGTCCATAAGGCGATCTAGCAAATTTCATTTTCTGCCTCCTGTTCTACTATCTAGAACGCTGACAAGGATGTCGTTAATTACTCTAAGAAATAGTAATGGTGAAAGCTGGCATCCTTGTCATACCCCTGAGTTCACTTTAAAGCTGTCGGATAACTTTCCATTGTGAAGAACTCTGCATTGGTCTACGAGAGCAAGGTAAAGGGGGATCGCAATTCAATAGCTGCTCCACCATGATTCTCATGGTGTTAATATGATCAATACATGAGCGGCCCTTCTTGAATCCGGCCTGCTACCTTCTAAGCTTTCGGTCTACTGCCTCTCTTATCCTAGATAGTAATATATTGAACAAAATTTTGCCCATAGAAGATAATAAACAGATGCCAATATAACTTTTAATCCTTGAGCTTCTACTTACTTACCGAAGGAATTCGGAGCCAAAAATTACTATCCATTGATATATAATGTTAAATGTTGTTTGGGAAATATTCGAAATTTTGATCAGCAGTACTGATCATTGCAATGGAATCCAGACAGGAGTCGCGTAGTGGGGATGGCAGTACAATACCCAAATCCTTAGACCAGCGGTCAGCAACCCAAATGTATTGGCCCGCCATAAAACGGATAAGACGCAAACTACTGCACTTTAAGGGTGCCACCAAAAACTAATTTCCTTGGTGATGAACTTAGGAAGCTAATGATGACGACCATACATTACTCAGTCTCATTGAGCGATAAGTACTTGAGGTTTCCATGCGACCTCATGAATCATTACACATATAGGCGAAGACGACAATTTAGCGTAACAGGTTGTTAATTCAAAGGGTAAAATGTTCACAGCCTCAATTATTTATTTATTTTATTTATTATGCAGGTGTAAGGAAATTACAGTTATTGCTTTTACAAAGTATCTTGGCAAAATTTCATCGTAGTTACAATTTTTTATCCCAGTCATAAGAGTTGGTTATACAGTCCACTCTATGACGGGGTTAGTTAACTTAGAATCTAAAATTGGTCTTTCGCAATAACTTCGCTGAAGGCAATAATGCCTGTGCGCGACCCTGTACATATAATTTATCTTAAAACTATTCTATTACACTCTATCCATAGACATACTCATATACAATAAAAGAAGTAACAACAAGTATTGTATATTTACATCATTCATGGATGCATCCGCCATCACAGAATTCAAACGATGGGGTGAAATAATGATTTCACTTCTTCCGTATTTAAACTGATAATCCATTTTCTAATTTCTCTAGATCTTTTAAGTTTATCAATTTGTTTTTCTTTTAAGTTTTCTGGAAGTGAATTAAATATTTTCAAACTTAAGTATCTATTATTTCTTCTATCAATTTCTTTATTTATCCTCGGTGTTTGTAAAAATTGTTGCCTTGCAGATGTTTGTTTTATTTTTAAGAATTTAGTTTGAAGTGACTCGAAGTTAGTGAAAAGTGATTTTTCAATATAATATTTTCTCAACTCAATTATTTCTCGTTCTCTATATAATTGTTCTGAAGGGAAGGAAGCAGACTTATTAAAAATTAATTTAAGTATTCTTTTTTGTATACTTTTAATCGGAGCTATTACCGTATTCGTTGCTCCTCCCCAAGCGATTAAACCGTAAGTTGCAGTAGACCAGAAAAGGCTATAGTATAAAGTCATTAATTGTTTACTTGAAAGTATACTTTTTAATTTATAAATTAGGTAAATAATGTATCTAGTTTTCTTTGATATATTTAATACATGTTCATTCCATCTCAAGTAAGAATCTACCATTATTCCCAAATATTTAGTATAATTAACCCTTTCGATTTGTTTACAATTACATTGGTCATTCGGGTTGCAAAAGAAGTCGTGAATCGTTATACTGGATGTTGCTGGTAAACTATTACTGTAACTACCAAAGGTGATATATACTGTTTTATTAGTGTTCAAAGAAAGGTGGTTACGGCAAAGCCATATCATTACTTTATTTACTTCAATATTTGCGACTCGTATTGCATCATCCCAATTCTTTTCTCTAATAAGTAAAACTGTATCATCAGCAAAGGAATATAAATTTGCATTGAGATCTAGACTAAAAATACTATTCAAATATAATATGAACAGAATTGGGCATAAAATAGTGCCTTGAGGGACTCCTCATTTTACATCTTGTTCACAGCTTAATTTATCATTTATTTTAACTACTTGCTTTCTGTCCGACAGATAGCTTTTTATCAGGTTGTATGCAGTTCCTTTAAACCCCATGCAATAAAGTCAACTGTATCAAAAGCCTTGGCCAGGTCCAAAAATATAGCGATACAAGGGGTGGAAGTGCTAATCGCATCATGTATTTCATCAAGGACTTTAGTTAACGCGTGATCTGTACTCTTACCCGACTGGAATCCAAATTGATTCGGATCTATCAATTTATGCTTTTCAACGAATTTAATAATTCTCACTTTCAAAATTTTCTCAAATACTTTCGCGAAGTTAGATATTAAAGATATCGGTCTATAGTTTGTCTTTTTATGTTTATCTCCCGCTTTAAAGATGGGTATAATCTCCGCTTTTTTTAAAAAATTTGGAAAAGTCTCTACTTCGATAGAAGAGTTAATTAGATACACGAGGGGTTTAGCAATTAAGTCAACTATCCATTTCAGCATCGAAACTTGCAGTTTATCAATCCCGGATGCTTTGTTAGATTTCAACTCAAGTATGATTTTTATAATTTCAGTTTCAGTCGTAGGATAAAGAAAGATCGAATGTGGGTTTGAAAAATCATTTTTAGTGTCATACGTGGGAACATTTTCAAATTTTTTAGCCATTTCCGGGCCGATGTCAGCAAAAAAATTATTAAATTCATCAGCGATTTTTCTTTCATCATTAATGTACGTATTTTTTCCTTCTGAAAATAATTTTTGGATTTTGTATTTGCCCGTGCTTTTACTTTTTACTTGTGAGTTCACAAACTCCCACAATTTTCTACAATCATTGCCTATACTAACTAAAATATCATCATAATATTTTATTTTAGCTGCTCGTATCAAACTCTTTAGTTTATTTTTATACGCAATATATTTGGCTTTAAGACCGAGGTCATTTCGGTTCTTTTTGAGTTTTTGGTATAATTTATCTTTTATCTTACATGACTTAAGAAGTCCTTTCGTAATCCAACTATTCCTTTGCTTATTTTTCTTTGGTTTGGTTTTCACCGTAGAAGCTAAATTTACATAAAATTCAATTTTTTTAGTAAACTTTTCGACCGCGAACTCAACATTTGATTCGTTATAAACATCATACCATATTTCTGTTTTCAACAATTCCCGCAATTTTTCGTAGTTTATCTTAACTTTTCTTTTTTGTTGTGTAGTATTATTATCCTCAGTTTGTTCATAGCCAATATTCAAAATAGTAGCGTAGTGGTCTGTTATACTGGATTCATATACCGCTGATTTAAGTTTGAAATCATCGTTGTTCGTCTTAACAAATATATGGTCTATACAAGAAGCGCAAGTTTTATCGACTCTAGTTGGAATATTTATAAGCGATTCATAACCAAGTTCATAGAAATTGTTAATATATTTGTTTACAAGTGTGTTATCAGTTAAAATATCTATATTAATATCTCCAATTATAATATGGTTATTGAGGTTTTTATGTTGGTTCAAATGTTCATATAAGTCGTCTATAAAACTACCAATTGGTATACAATGCGATCTGTAAAGTGACGTTATGTTAATGTGTTTAGCGTCAACAACTATTTCTGTAAATAGGGCTTTGATTCTACCAATGTTAATTACTGAGTTTTGGTGACATAATTTTTTTGAAATATACAAACAAGTTCCATCACATTTGTTAATTTCACTATCGACGGAGTAAAAAACAACTTCCATGACATCGCGGCTTCTTCATCGACAACGTTTTGACTTCGCAGTTTAAATTCACAATCTTTTTTATCTCACCTTCCATGGTTTCGTTGTTTGTTAGATTATTACATTTTATCAACACAGTACCATCTTTTGTTTCTCGGACCGTGTCAACCGAAATATTCAAGTCCCGAATTTTCACCTCTCCTTTGATCTTTTTAATTATGTCTCCTTTCGAAGTTTTGCTCTTGGGTTTCACCAAAATTGGCGGAACTTTGAACACAACTTTCGCATATGACATATCACGAGAAGCCGTCGTGCCAAGCTCCTTCACACCACACTCAAGATGACGTGCTTTTTCTTCAAGCAAAACATTCCTCTTCTCTTTTTCATCTAGCAAGTTTCTCATCAGATTAATTTCATTGTACAAATGATTAACAATCGAAGAATCATCGACATTAGCAGAACAGCAAACAACCCGCGTTGCATCTACTGCTATAACATTTTTCGCACGTTCAATGCATGATTTGTGGAAAATCGCACCGCCGTTCACACACACACAATACCTCGCTTCTTTAGTCTTACAACAGCTAAAATTTGGCATTTTATAGCGGTTCGGATCGAAGTCTCTAAAATTAAAATTATAACCGTACTGATCCACACCGGTGTTTTATCCTCAGAAAATGATTCACTTTAGCATACGATATGTTGTTTTCGTATTTATTACAATTGACCGCAGTACACTCCACATTTTTTCACTTCTTATTGTTTATTTTGTCTTTGTTTTTATTTAATTTTATTTAATTCACTTGTGCTCTCGATTGCAGCGAACGACGACGACCGATACTTGCTGCTACACCGCTCAATTTTCAAACTGAATAGAAGTTCAGATCTTGAGGCCCGGACTGATGATAAATACCCACAGATTTTTGTCAGTTGTGGGTATTTTCCTGGACTGCAGGCCCCATCCATTTGGCGGCCGGTGTGTGTGATTATACTTGCCCTAAGGACGAGTAACCCTCAGGCCATGCCTGCCGACAGCCTGAATGTGAAAGGCCTGAACATATTGATAACTTTAATTTAATGCACATTTGCAATTTGTTAGAGATGTTCTCACGTGCCATGCGTTGCCGACCACTGCCTGGGACTTCCTTGCCGGTAGCTCTTTATTATTCATTGATGAATTTATGTTTTTTTCTAGTAGATCCAGCTTGTTGTTTTCCTTTCTTTCGCTCGTCGAATATAATTGACATAGAGTTGTCAAATGGCTTTCAATGGTACAAAAATTTAGTGTTCCCTTTCTTTTTATTAATACTAAAAAACTGAATCTCTTTTAGTCCTTAATTTAGTCTTTAATTAACAATCAGTATTAGGTATGCAAGAATACTTTATGTCTTTCTACTCGCATGGATGCTAAGTGCATGGAAAACCAGCACCACTTTTGCAAGATTAAAAATTTCATTTGCATTTTTCCAACTATTTGCTTTGTCCTGCACCATATTCCAAGTGTAATTTGATTACTTTTGCATCAAATAAACAATATTCATAATTTACCCTATAAATATAGAGGGACGAAAAAAAGAAACACTTACACTATTTGGAATTACATAAAAATTCCATGAAAATTAAGTCTTAATTAAGAAATCATTTACATTAAATGTCGCATATCCCTCCCCACCATCCCCGTCATTTCCTCCTTATGGATCAACACACACACATACCCTGTCCGGGGACAATTAACATTTTAAAGGACATGTTGGCACATTCAAATAACCACACTATCCCCACTTTAATTTTGCATAAATACCGGCCATTTCCGAGCGCTCTCTCCAGCTTTGCGGCAATTACAAAAATTACATCTCAGCCGGCTTCTGAAATGTGTGGAAAGTGTTATGGCAGCTAATTATCATAATTTTATGGTTTAATTTTTAGGTGGAAAATTCACATCGAACATAACCGAGGAGAACGAGTACAAAGTCATAATGAAGCTACATATCAACCCCGTCAGCGCCTCGGAGTTCGGATCGTACAGATGCGTTGCCAAGAACTCGCTCGGAGACACCGATGGAACCATCAAGCTCTACCGTAAGTGCGACATAATAATATAGCATATAGTATTAACACTCACACACACATACACACACACACATATGCACACACCGGGGACAGGATACAGATAGGATAGTGAAGGAGCACTGAAACAATACGATTCTCTGTTACAATTATGTGCTATGCTAATTAGGGAGTGCTGATGCCTGCGAAGCATACCAGAGCTGGGTTTGACATGATAATGCTGGTTTGGTATTCACTAGGTGTCAGGATCGTACGTTATGCTCCATCAAGAGCTGGCGCTTCTGGCTGACTTCTGGCCCGGAATCACGTCCTTGTCATGTTTTAATCGCTACTCGTCCTTTTTTGTTGCTTCTGTGCAGCCCGTGGAGGACTTCTTGTCTTGGCAATCACGTCCTTCGGCTCCAAGTGCTGCTCGGCGCTCGGTTCAAGCGCTCTTCCTGCGATAACTGCTTAACAAATTGCTTCAGATAAAATGGAGTTTAAGTTTTCAGCCGAAAGGATAATTCCGCCAGGATAAAATCATTGTCGTTGATTGACTTAATTCCTTCTGGTTGATACACACCGAAGTGGATGTGCGTGGTGTGTTTTGTATCGTTTCGAGTGGTTTCTGGATGGTTTCGGAAGTAGTTCTGCGGTGGTGATTTGGGGAATTTTAGTTTGCTTTGATGGGAATATTGATGCAGGGAGACGGGGGCTTGTTTATTGCTGGAAAATAAATGTCATGTAGGCTTGGAATTGAAGTTTGTCATGGATGTTTCCATTTACCATCCTGCCTGTGGGTGCACGAGTTTCCGAAGCTGCCTGTACAAATATTATTTTCATTTTTAACAATGTTAGACCACTTAACTACGGGTGAATTTCATTGGTAGCTTTCAAGCACTTCAATCTTCCTTTTGCGTTCTAACAAACTAAATTTTACACCAAAATTTGCAAGCCAAACGATCATGTATATTGCCCTTAAATTACTGGACAGTTTGAGGTTTACTACTTACTTACACCATATCCTTTATGACGCAAAAATTTATAGGTCAAGCTGTAACCTGGGATGAGCTATATGAGCAGTAGTCCGTCTCAATAATCTCAACTGAAGATCAAACGAATTATTTCAGTTAATGTTACAGATACAGTAATACCCCGACTTCATTGATTTCAGTTAAATAAAGTTCAGCTCAATCCGCATAAGTTGCTTCACCGATTGGCATGTTCAGTTCGTGCTTGAAATTGTTGCTGCTTTTTCCCCAGAAGCTAGAAATGCAAAAGCTCACTGGAATGACATTCCATTAATTCAGTTGATTACTTTCTTTTGAGCGAGCTTTTACGTTCAATCTCAGCTTCATTTTCTGTTAGACGAACTCAGGCTTTATTTTTCCTGAATTCAATATGTGAAAATGTATGGAAACTCAGGCAAAAATTGAAGTTTAGGACACCCATTTACTCGAAATTGTTCAGTTCGGCCGGTGAAGCCGGGATATAAGTTTGATTAAAAGTCTTATGAAATGCATATGTAGAACCTAACCAAATACTAGGCAACAAGAAGATCGTCCTGCAGCCAAAAATAACTCGCTGTGAACTTTTTGGGCTGCTAACAAAGCATCTAGTTCAATGCATTAATCGCTGGCAATGTTTGACGAAAATCACATGCCAACAGAAGCATCAACAGCAGGCATGACCTGATAAGACACGCCTGCTCTATATTGACCCGTCCTGCCCGAAGGGGCGATCACCAGCGTCGCATATATTTCCTCGAACATAACGACAGCAAAATATGACGGGGTAAAACCGGTTTTGCTAGCGCCTTTAAAGGAAAGACCGTTAAGTGAGCCACCGATAACGCGTGGGAATTTCTTCCACACATCAACGTTTCTTACGAGTCCGCTGGTATCGTAAGCAGTACGGTCAAAACGCAACAAATTGCCGCCAGCCGTGCAAATTTTCAAAAACAGCCTCCACGGCCAGAACGTTAAAAAAAACTAAACGACAAGGGGATCCTCTCGTTGACGAGCGACCAGGTGGTGGTCCTCGTTTCCAATAATCGAATCGATTTTTCATCGAGTCAACTTCGGGTTTAACCATTGCTGCGGCTTCGTCGTTTCCGGCACACAACGTATGTGCCAATGTACTTTTACGGGTGGCAAACGGAACAGTAATTCGTACTTTCGGCACGAAGTTATTGGAACTGAATCTCAGTCTTCGTCGGAGATACATCCATAAATTCATCGTTGCCGCTATTTCAAAGGCTATTCTCGGGGCCGTCTTCGTAACGAAGTTCGAGCTGCCAGTCAATTTTAATTATCGGCAAGTCGACTCAAACACAAGCCTTCGAATCAATGTGTGTACCGCAGTCGACTACAAGCTCGAAAAAATACAATGCCAATTTACAGGAATCTATAAAGAGCTTTTAACGAAGTATTCTTCGTTAACACCTTCGAACTTAAACACAATGTGCGACATCACATTGTGACAAATGGACAACTTTATTTCGTCACCGCTCGGCAACTCCATCCAAAGAAGCTGAAGGTGGCAAAACCACTAGTCGACCTTCGTCGTCCCCGCACCATCGGGACTAACATGATTGAAGGCCATGCGGCGACTTCCATCGCCTTTACGCAGTTACAGTGACAGATAGATATCTTATCCCGCACCTTCGAAACTTCTTCGTGCATTTGCATGGCTGCACAATCTTCTCGAAAGGAAATTTGGTACGCGCGTACCACCATATATCTGTCGCACCAGACGACATTCATAGGACTGCATTGATTACGCCGTTTGGGTTGTACGAGCTCACTCGTATGCCATTTGGGCTACGTAGTGCACCCCAAATGCTCCAGAGGTTTGTAAACGAAGTCACGAGAGATCTTGACTTCGTCTTCTTCTGCTTAGATGATGTACTCATCGCGAGTATGAGTCAGACCGTGCTAACCATATTAAACAGCTCTTTAACGAACATTTGAGATATCTCCTCAATCGTGCTCGTGCCACAAAAGATAAAGAATTCCCTTGGCCCGCAGAATGTAAAGAGGCATCCCTCAAAGTAAAGAGTTCGATGTCAGAAGCTACATTGCTGAACCATCCCCTCGTGGATGCCAATTACATTCTAACGACTGATTATGACATCGGAGGCGAGATGTAACAATTTGATGATCAACGGAGCTCGTTTTTTATTCTAAAAAGTTGTCATCTGCGGGGCAAAAATATTGGCATTCGATCGCGAACTACTTGCCATCAATGCGGCGATTAAACATTAACGACGTAATTTCGTCTATACGGACTGCAAACCTTTCGTCCCTTCGACAGACCAGGCACCTATATCTGATTTCACAGTTTACCACAGACATTCGTCATGTGTCTGGTAAACAAAATACAACCTATAGTAGCGTACGGATGTGAGGTTTGGTCAATAACCGTAGCCGATGAAAAGAACCTGGAGTCTTCGAAATGAAAATAATTAGAAGAATTTACGGCGCGCGATTAGAAAAGAGAATAGTTCTGAGGCGTACCAACGAAGAAATCAACGCAATCCTTGAGAACGGAAGCGCATTGTTTTTTTATGTGATAGACTAGAGGCTTAGGTAAAGCCCCTTTGAACTGTTCGGCAATCTATTTTTTTGATATAGAGTGCAATGTCGAACAGCAGCTCTAGTCGGAAGAAAGAGAGAGAAGTAGGAAGTAGCTGCCACAACCTGCGATTTATTTTATTCCACCTACTCCACTCCCAACCATTTCGCGACTGTGGCATCGGAGCATCGGGAAACAACTCGCTGGAGTGTTATGCCTCCTGGAACGAATTGAATCTCATCAACCAACCGATGACATGCGATTGGTGGAGCGGAGCAGGACTAGCGAAGGCTTTGAAAGGAGGAATCGGGAATGTAAAGAGGGAGAAGAAAGAAGGGAAGTTATGTGGGTGGGAAAGTGGAAAAGGCGAAGGACCGTGGGGCTGGCCGGTATTCGAACCCGGGACCTTTGGGATATTAGTCAGGTGCCTTATCCTTAGACTACCCAGGCCCCTCAAGTTCCAAAAAATAAGATGGCTGGGGCCTTTAATAAGATTGGATGACTCAAGGAAACAAAAAAGAACATTCAATGGTAGCCCAGAAGGTGTGAGAGGCTGAATGTCTCAAGCTGGAGGCAAATGGTGATGGACCGAGCAGCATGGAGGCACGTCGTACAGAAGGGTAAATCCCACTGAGGGATGTAATGCTAAAAGAAGAAGAAGATTGTTCGACAATCTTTATTCTAGAAATTCATTTTTTATGTTTGGCTATCGGTTTTGTTCTTGCTGATGCTCTGTAAAATTTGGCCACATTGAAAATACCACATCAACAAAATCTTTTGAAAAGAAACAATTTTTCAATTTGTCGATTGGTGGATAGGTTTTAATTGTCTTTTCAGTTATTGATAGTGGCTGATGCTATAAACAATATTAATTAGAAAGGTTTATGCTAGAATTTTTACTAATGATACGTCTTGGAAGTAAAACATGAAAGTGGTAAATTAAATGTTTACAGCTTAGCCGAAAAACTATGTGCGATTTTATTCTTCAAGCTACCATCCTTTGTATTTTAAACTAATTTCCAGTTGTTTTAGTCTATGTGGAACATACTATGCGATATTTTTCAGAATTATATTCTTAAATTCTTTCTAAATAATTATAATATTTTCATTTTATTCAAAAACAAAAATAAAAAAAAAATTATATTAACTTTTTATAAAAAAAAAGAAAATTGTTCAAAAGTGAATTAATTCACTTCTTCTTACAAAAAAAAACACACCCTTACACAAACACAAAAGCTCCTCTTCTGCACAATGAATAAAACATACAGAAAAAAAATTAAAAATTAAAATTTTTATTAAGACCTAAAAACCCAATTTTTGTAGGGATACCACCGAATGCAGTCAACTCTCTAGATTCGTATGAAGGACGCTTCAAAGGTAAGAGCCAGCCAACAAGTCGCGATAACTTCCCACGATAATCCCTGCTCTAACACCCCTTGGTTGACTCCTTCTAAATAGGAAAATGTCCTTTAATATATTCAAATCCCTAGAATCACGCCCAAACAGAAAAAAAAAAACACAGAAAGAAATAAATTTTGATTTATTTTATTTTTTTTTACTTTCCCGAGCCATGATGGTGATTTCCTCCACGTATTTTTTTCAATTTTCCAATTACAGGTAAAAAGAGAAAGGGAACGGAACTGTATCAAGTGAAGAGCATTGATTCAGGCGATGAAGAGTCCGAAAATCCAGGAAAGCGGAAAGGTAGGTACCTCTTCTACCTACCTAGCTACCTCATCATCACCCGACATGAACCTTTTTTCTGCCTCGACCACCCGCCCACCCGCCCAGCCAAATCCTCTGCTTGTACTCGAATCCGTACCCCCTTGATTGGGAGTCAATAGAACATTAAATCAACGGAGGGGCTCAATTGAGTGTCACGGCATTAAGTTCCAGAATTGAATTTCATTCAACCGCGATTTAATGATTTGTCAACAATTTTGAAGTTAAAGGAGCTCCTCGCATCCTTTGCCGTAAGTTAATGTCCTAGGCCAATATTTGTCCAAGGTATTTTGAATCGTGATCGATACGTATCGAATGCTGCTGCTGCTGCTCGATGCGGAAGGGTTCAGGTTAATGGGGGTGCTGTAAATTATGCGTTTCTATTTCCCTTTTTGTGTTGTTTCTCGGTGTAGGGTAAAATATGCTTTCGCTGCTATGTTCTACAGGATGCTCCTTAAGATATCTCAAGCATGATGTCCTTTGATGGAGGCGTTTATTTTATGTTGGTGAAGGGACATTTGAAAATTTCTTGATAAAGATTGAAGTTATTTACTAAGGGGAAGTAGAAAGTGTCATTTATTTAAGATAACATTATTTCGAAATTTTGCTCAAAGGAAGCACGCAACCTAGTTTAAAAATAAAATGGGATTATTAACAACTCAATACATCACTTCCGTTGTAGTAATAGTTGAGAACAGTCTTGCCAAATTTTAAAGAAAAATTTCAGTCTATGTTTCAGCTACATTCTCAACAGAACCGTTCTTCCATTCTTCACTGTTCTCAGGTATCTTAAATAGTTATGAAAGGAAATTTTGTTGAGTAGCTTTGAAATTTGTAGCCATCTCCTAACCATCAAAACAACCACTTCGATTGCACCGAAGCCGTAGTAGTTGCAACAGGCACCACGTTTCTTGCATAGAGAGAAAGGCGAGATATTCAATTGCCTTTGTTTGGAGTGAAATTTAACTTGATTTGAGGCTAGTTCATCTAGCGTACATTGGATATTTCAGCCTAGTTTCTTGGCCATTTGGACATCATTCTTTTGACAGCCGTTGATCTGTTAGCAAAGATATACTCCGCTTGGTAACATATCTTCTTTTCAAGTTCTTGTACGTGGATGCCAGTCTCGAGCTTCATGGAGGCAGGAGACAACGTCTCGAGCTTCGATAACTGATAATTGTTGATTCTTTAAGTCGTCCTCGATATTCTTTAGCCAGGTTTTCTTCGGTGCCGATCGCTGGGTTCTGAAGTCTGCCGGACAGTCTCGCCAGAAAAGATTACGTTGCAAGCGGTTATCATCCATTCGGCAAACATGACTAAACCACCGTAGTCGTCGTTTTTGTATTTCTTCTTCGATCAGTCTCCGCTGATCGCATCTTTGTCTAACTGTGTCGTTTCGAAGGCGATCGCGGAGTGAGGCGTTGAGAGTCTGCCTCAAGCATCGAATTTGGAAGACCTGGAGCTTGTTGACGTCCGGCTTGAGCAGTGTTCACTTTTCCGATCCATAACGAAGATTCGGAAGGATCAACGTTCGGTAAAGGCGTTTTGATGGTAATATTTGTTCGTTTCAATATGCACCACTTGAGCGAGGCGAATATTGCTGTTGCATAGGGGAAATGTCGTATAACATGTCCGTTGCTTAGGAATCCGTGTCGACGAAGTCGATGCTATCGTCTCCGAACATGAAGTCGCTTACGAAGTTGTTGTCGTCGTCTCGAATTACGAGTCGTCCATCGAATTCTTTATGCATAATTGCGTTGATCACAACGTTGAAGAGAAGTGCCGAAACGATGTCTCGTTGTCGGATACTTTTTTGGATCGGGAACTCCTGGGATAAGTCGCTTCGAATACGAACGCTGCTGGTTGAGCCATCGTACGGCGCTAGCAGAATTTGGAAGATTTTCAATGGCACGCGTTCGGTTTCTAAGGCTCTCCATAAGCTGTTCTAATTAAATGAAAACGACGACAATTCGTCTGCCGCAACGAATTCTTTCTTCCATTAAATGTGATTTAAATCCCACTTATTCTTTTCGACTCGTTTGTTCTCGATGTTTTTGTAGCGATGGATTGTATGATTTTCGTAAACACTTTGCCACGATCGAAAAGAGGCTAATGTCGCAATAATTTTTGCATTTCTGACTGTCGCTTTTATTCAAAATTGGTACAACGATCGCTTTCTTCCACGGAGACGGGACACGAACCGAAGTTCATATGTGTGTGTCGTTCCGATTTCATTTTCTGTCGAACTTTTTTGTTCAATCTTCGGTGTTGCTCGAAATTGACGTGTTTCATTCGTTTCCGCTGATCAACGAGGTGGAGACAGCTGTGCGAGATTAAGGCTGCGTCCGTTTACAGATAGTTGGACACAATTCCCTTGCATACCGTACAATGGACTCCGATAATTGAACTTCTTCTACAGCTATCGTCCGGTGTTGCGACCGCCTCTAATTTGTTGGATAATGCCATTTGAAACTCTTCCCCGATGTAATTTCGCTCGAACAAGATAATGGTCCAATCTGAAATCGGGCCCACGCATTGCATGAACGTCTATGATCGGAATCTTGATCAAAACGTAGTCCAACATCGCCGAGTCGTTGCCGGATGGATTTCGCCAGGTGAGTTGATGTTTTAGTGGATGGCGGAAGATGCTGTTGTCATGATCAAATTGTTTGACGCTGCGAATGGAAGGAGGCGTAAACCGTTGTCGTTAATTACTCAGTGCCAGAATTTGCTCATGGTTCCTTCCCAGCCGGTTCGATCGGTACACGAATGTGCATTAAACTTCCCGCGAGTATGATTAATTCGGTTCGAGGTATCATATCCAGTATCGGTTGGAATGCGATAACGCTGATGACAGCCCGTTGATCGACCACAAACCCGACGCTGGCCTCTCGTTTTTCGCCCCGGTGGTGAATTGTAGTTCCGTAGCGCAAAAAACTGATATTTTGCTTTCGGTAATTCCATTGCCATGATTTCCTTTTGACACGTGATGTTCTGTTCGTACATTCCATTGCGAATTGAATTTCCACTTTCGGTGTGACTAATTTGGGTCTTCGGCCACCCACCTCTCACCACCATCCCTGGTCCTCAGCGCTACCGCATCAGCTGCCCCGGATGTAGTAGCATTATTTCGTAAATAATTAGTTGGTATATCCATGCGGTATCTTGCCTAGTTTCTTCGATATCCCGATTCTGGTCAATTTGGTAGGTCGACGAACCTCCTCCTTTCACACCCTGAACTTAAGACCAGACAGTGGCGGTACAATGATAGTACCTAAGATGCACAAGTTTGAGACCCTTATAAATATGCAGCTATAACCGCAAGTTATGGGACTCACACGTGCCATCTGTGCACCTGGCCTTACAACTCTTTGAATCTTACTTGAAAGCTCAAGTCCTAGTCCTAAACTTTGAGATGTTCATTGGACATGTAATCTGATATCATTCTGGCTTCTGAAACCTCTTTCAAAACGACAAAAACTGTCTCCTCCAAGTAGATGTGTAATGGTCTTTCCTTCGATGGTTCTCTAAACCTCCTTTTTTAAAGAAGGGTTGCCGGGAGCTCTTCAGTTGCTTAGGGTCTTGTGAGAACAAACACCTTCTTACAAAAATAATATCTCTTTATTCATTCAAAATCCTTAACAATTGTAATTAACTAACAATTGTAATCTCTTGACACTGCTCTAGAAAATCCGGGCGACATTCCATAGGTATTCGGTAGTGGTCGGTATAGAGTCTGCATGTTGTGTGTGTGGTTCGACCATGCTGGATCGTATACCTCGATACGGTACAGTAAATGCTGTTAAGAACAATATCGGATCTTACACCTAGACAACATCCCACAGGTATTAGGTATGTGGTGGGTGTGTTCTTAACGTGCCGGATCGTACAACTCGCCACGGTATAGGACGGGAGAAGAAAACCTCTCCGGAACGAGTATGGTGAAAGACTGAATTTGGCCTGGTGAAGCGGTTTCTTTTATAGCTGGAAAGTCGACGGGGTAGGAAGCTTTTAAGCTTCGAAGTGAAGCTTTCCAAAGGAGCATCACCTGGCCTGCTAAGTGAATATTTAGTTTTCTAAAGCTAGATTTGTTGGGAGAGGGATTATTAGCAATGAATCGCGGTCTGTTACAGTTGTTCTTTGATAGCTTCGGCAAATGGCTTATGACGAATTTTCCTATTTCAAGATGGAGCGGTAATAGAAGCAGCAATCGATCAGTAATTAGATATCTAGTATGAGGATATCGAGGCAAAGCTCCTATTTAAAGTGATCATGCACCTGTAACGACCACCATTAGATATTGCTTCGAAGTGGTTGAACTTGTATTTTTTTTTTTTAAGAAGGACGTCCAAGGCATTTGTTTGACGCTGCTACGGAGTTTGTGATCAGTTGCATCGTTTCATATTGTTTTACCAGATCGATTAAATATCAAGGAAATAGCTAAAGTAAAGTGAAGATCATGGAGATAACTGAGACTGTTAGCACCTCAGTAGAAGGTGTGTAACATAATTTGCTTTAAATGTTAGACAAACGATAGATATTGGAACATCGTAACCAGGCCCGCCACAATGGGGGTAAATGGGACAAATTGGCTCTTGAAGATTGAAACCCAAAAGGTAACAATCCCTACATCCCTGTGTTCTATGCGTCAAGTAGCCAGGAGGGAGACGGAATCGGTTGGTTACTGGAGTCCTAGTAAATACCCATGAGTAAAATCAATGAGAAAATTACTCAATAAGTACTTCTTACTTGTTCAAAAGTACTCGATTCCTTGATAATAAATAAGTACTTTGTCTGACGTATGTATATCTACTTTCTCACGAGAGAATATGGATCAAAAATTTGGGCAAATCTGCCAATCCTTGCTTAACTTTCAACGATGGGTTGTTCCATAGCTGCGACCTGTCTTAGCGTATGCATTACTCGATTTCCAAGTGGGACAGATTGCAAATACATAGGTAGCTTACATAGGATATAAATTCAAACCTATAAAGGCCCGTTTACATCCCAAACGCAAAGTGGAATCGCAAATTGGATCTCTTTTATTACGCAGCAATTTGTATGCTTTTCTCTCTGTTACATAAAGGTGGATTTTACGATGGTGAATAGAGAGCGAAGCATACAAACTTCTATGCAATAAAACAATTCCAATTTGCGTTTCCACTTTGCGTTTGGAATGTAAACGTTCTTAAACTCTGCATTCTGGCTTGAATGTAAACTGTTCTCGGTATTCGATTGTACGCTATAAGCAAAGATATGAGTAAAAGACTGGGTCAAAAGTATCGAGTACTTATATGAGTAGTAATGGCCGGTGCTTGGTTTTTTTTTTGCGCACGGGCAGTATGCCATATTGCGCCCCATCAGCTGTCCATTTTTTAAAAGCAGTGAAGGGCAATGGATAAAGACGCAAACACTCTGTGAAGCTCTTTTAATAATATGAAAATGGAGGCACGGAATTACAGTTTTAATTTTTTTCCGAAGTTTAATTTATTTTTTTAAAATCGTACACCATTTCCACGCAACTATGAAAGTCTGTGTCCAATCAGGATTAGATTGGCGATCTTACTTTTGTGCCGTTTGCGCTTTAACTTCACAAATCTCTCCCGCTAATGCTGTTTCTTTAAGCTTCAAACTGCTTAAGCTTCTGGTAGATGGCCTTCGGCGCCACTGATACAATTTTTCATACATCTACCAACCTCATCATCTGCTCTAAGATGTTTTAAGTGTACTTCCCTAGCTGTTTGAAGCACAATCCCGGGCTCCACAAACAAACCATGTCGTTCTATGTCGTTCTCCAAGCCTTCATATTTCAAGGGATAATCAGTGGTCACTGAACTGCATGTATTGGTTTCCACCGTACAATCTTGCATAAAATAAAAATAGCCCACCTTGGCAGACTTTCTGGACAACTGGCGCTTTCAACAACTTCCGAACAGAGGCGATCCAGGTGTCGCTCCCCACATTATTGATCTATAATAGTATGACTAGTATGAACTGCAAATTAAGAAAAGAAATATGGTGAAAACAGGTGAACGAAATGGAATTGATTATCCACACCATGCAAAGGACAATGGAAAAAGACACAGTTAATATATGAAAATGAAGACACGAGAACGATTTTGCAATTCGCGCCCGGTGCAAGTGCACCATTTGCACCTATGAAAGCGCCGCCCCTGAGTAAAATCGAAAGCCAAATACTTATATGAGTATAGAATCAAGTACTGATTCCGTATCGCTGGTAGAGCCAGAAGAGTAAGACCTGTTTCGCTCTAGGCTGCACTGTATAACTTTAGGTCCACTCGGGAATCGAGAACCGACCGGCCATTCTTAAGCTCTGAAGGAAATTACTCTTACCTCTTTTTGACTGGAAAGAAAATGCATGACTGGGATTTCGATGAAATGAAAAGCGGGACTTAAAGTTTGGATCTAATGAATTTTGACTGGAAAAAAGAAAGAGGTTTTAAAGCCCCAGTCATATTTTAGCCCCGGGTCCCGCAAGGTTATGTGGCGGGCCTGATCGTAACACAACTTTGTTTTCTTCCTTAGCTCACCTACTCATCATGCATAAAATTCTTTAGAAATATAATTTGCAGTCATTTATTTTATCATGATAAGAAACTTTCAATAGAATCATCCTGTCAACTAAATCCATAAAAATATCCTTTTAAGTAAATTTTTTTCCAGTCAAAATTCATTAGATCCAAACTTTAAGTCCCGCTTTTCATTTCATCGAAATCCCAGTCATGCATTTTCTTTCCAGTCAAAAATGCTGTTTTTTGTTTGTTTCAACCCTTAAGGGCGTTATTCAAGTAATAATTCAAAACCCACCAAAAGTGTGTGTGGGGGTGGTTGATTTTGCATAGTACAAAATCTGACTGCACATGAATCGATAGAAAATCTGAAAATTTATTGCACAAATTGTAGAGAGCCGAGCCATCTCTCATTCATCTTTCCATTTTGCAGATTTCATCCTTGGAGAGGAGGACAACATCCACGAGGCGAAGTCCTCGTCAGTAAGATCTCCATCGCCAATATACGTCATGGTGCTGCTACTAAAGCTAGCTGGAGCTGTAATACTTTGACAAATTCCATCGCTAATAGAGTAGCCTATAAATCAGGGCAGTAATCAATAAGATGATAACTTGCAACTGGGAGGTTGCCGCATGTGTATAATGTATGTTTGTGTATGCGTGAATGCAATGGCAGCGCGGGGGAGAAATGGGGGATGACCAATGGTATATACATATATCTTTGGCTGCAGTTGATCCAGCGATTAGATGCCAGCGAGAGAGTGAGAGAGTAGCCATTGAGCATTTTGCCCACTTCCTGTGTACATACTTAGTTGGATGGAGGAGGATATAGTAGGATAGGATAGGAGGATATAGTAGATCTATTGCTAGGATATAAGGTGCTAGTACGTAATACCTGTACCTACTAGAATCCGATTAATAAAGAACAATAATGTAAATTGCTAAGGCTAGGTTAATGCTGTTATTGTAATGCTAATTAAAGCTTATATTGTGAGGCTGCAGATGATGAGAGAGTGCATAGCGCGCTTTTATGGTATATTTCTTTTGTTTGTATTTAGTGTTAATTAAGGTGCAGGATATTTAGTTTAGTGCATATTAAGGAAATAAAAAAACCATTTTCGACATTAAGTTAGCTATACATAATCAATTTAATTAAATTTACATTTTTGCGTGTAAGTTAAAGAAATTTTAAGTGAATGAAAAATATTAAAAAGAAAAGAAAACAATATTGTGTATATAAACATTGAGTAAATTGTGTGGTAATCATCAGAAATATGTTTTACATATTTAAATGTACATATATAAAATAAAAAATTATTGTAACGAAACTAACAGAATGGGGTTGTATATGTAAGCTTTGGAACTGTTGAAAAAAAAATGTAAACTTATAAATTATATTACAGAAAAAAAGCACATCAATTGGTGTAAATTCTCTCAGGATTCATAATGATTATATATTGTAATAATAAGAGTATTATTGTGTACGTAAGGGTGGTCTAGATAATTTTTTTTTTAAAATAATTAATTGTTAATCAAAATTTGAATTGAACGAAAATTCATGTTCATTGTGAAAACCACTTACACATTTATACAATTACACTACGTTAATTTTGAAAAATATTTCAAATTGTGAAAATCTTTCGATTTTTATTTAAAATGAAACATGCGAGAAACAAAATTGAGACAAAAGTTCTGTTTTGTTCTATTTACTGTAATACTATCACTCGAAATTTTACCAATTGAAAATGTGTAGTTTTGCCAATTATATGTAAATATTTTTGTTTAATGTTTTAAGGGAAATTTAAAAAAAAAAAAAAAAATTATACAAAAAAGCTGTCACGGCACGGATGATGATATCAAGTCTTCCGATGAAGGCATTGCCTGATGTACGAATTTCTCTGAAACTCGCTGCCATTCCTGACGAAGCTCTGACTTCACAGTTTCCGTTTTTTCATTTTTTTGACACCGTAGGTCAAGTTAGGTCTACTAAGTACGTACCCTACTAGCAGCCTCAGGTTCGCCCTTTTTAAAGTGATAGCGTCCCTAAAGACAAATGATCTTATTAGATTTTTAAGCTATCTAGGACCTGGGATTGATTTTCAGTAGGCTTGGCTTAATCCCTTAACCCTTACCAGGGTGTTGCAGGCAGGCCCCCCACAAAGGGAGCGGGGCAACTGGGACGAATTACCCTGGGCTTTAACCCAGAGGGGACCCGAGAATAGATTGAAACTCAAGAAGTAAAAACCCCACATTCGTGCTTGCTAATCGTCTTGGCTTCCGAAATTAGCTTGAAATCCAAAAAGTCAAAACCAAATATGGATATGAATATGGATTCCCGCGTTCTAATTGTCAAGCAAGCAGTAATATAGAGCCAAGCGGTCAGCACCCTAAAATATACAGAGTGTGCCCGCTAAGCTTACAAAGCGGCCGGCTGTTGATAGATTTTGGTCATACGAACAAAAAGTCGTTTGGGGACGGGCACGGTTTAGCCCTATGGCGTTTTGCAATTTGTTTGCAAGATTTTTACATATCACCCTGTATTTTTGTAACCCTATAACCTATTTTCATGATTAAGGTATCAGTGTACCCGGAATACTCCGACCCATGAGAAATTGCCAAAGCTACAGTCCCACCCTACCAACTTCCACATTTATGAGCCATCAGAGTCAAAACTTTGGTATTTTTTAACTACAATTTCAACTAAATCTACCCTTTTCTCCAAAAATAAGTTGTTAACATATATTTTGTTTTTGAAAAATTATAAAGCTTGTAGTATTTGCTATAAATTATGACCCGACAATTTTTATGCTACGGCTTATGCTAAGCCCGAATTGGGTATTATGGAAAAAGAGAAAACTTACCCAGTGGAAAATAGAGCTTTGCGTTATCAACGCTAGAACTTTCCTTGAAACACTTTGGGGCGTTCCCCTTCCCAACCCAGTTCTACATCTTTTTTAACATTGCCTTACTGATGCCTTCTTTAGAAGCGCTTCTGAAGCAGTCACAAAACAAGAAAAAAAATTATAACCCTCCAATTTATGTTATAGGGCCTGCGGATACGTGGAACAACTGCGATGTCGTAAAGTTTTGTATTATTGCTTACCTTTTGCTGCAATCGCGTCTTTCCAAAAGCGAATGTCGACAGTGATTTTATCAAGCGGTCACCCAACAAAGTACCAGCTCCGTCTAATATATTGCTTGACCACCGCATCGAACGAGAACCGGTCTATCTTTGCCCGTTTTCTTTTTCCCATGCAGATCCTTAAAGCTGCAATCGGAGCATGTTAACAGCGCTCCCAATTCGCTCCTCCCCTTAATAGCGCTTTGAATTTTTCCCGCTGGAATAGCTTTGAGATTGATTCCGCCACAAGAATGATGAGTACTGAGCTCCACAGCTAAGCACAGGGGCCTGTATATATAAGACCTGTTCCGTTCTAGGCTGCACTATGTAAATTAAGGTTCATTCGCAAATAAAGAACCGACCGATCGGGATCTATTTTTAATGCTCTCAATGAACTTATTCTTACCACAAAATATTTCATAAGCCAAAGTTTTTAGAGAATCTCAATTTCCAAATACGATTTAGCCCCAGGTCCCGTGGCGGGCCTAGTTGGAGGTGAAGCCAACCTTGAAGTACTGTCATCCAAGCTCACATTGATCGATTTAAATTGGTTGCTTTCATCTAATGAGTCATCCAACTCCTGTAGCAAAATTTTCCTCCGTCCTGTTGACAACTTCGCATCCTGTGTACCTATTGAACCTTTTAAGTGGTCCAGATCATTCCCGGTACAATGATGAGTTGACACGTACCAAAAACCTGAAGAATAAACTCTGGAAAATCTACTTGATGAGGAAAGTCACTGCAAGTTTCTAAGCATTTCTCAATTGCTATCACCAATTTCATGCTCTCTCCGAAGCCCTCTATAAAAGGTATCGCAGTTGCATGGAAGGTTAATTGTATGGTGATCTCAGAGCATTCTTTCAATTTATCAATACAAAGAAAAAAGGTGATAATTACCCTAACACCATGCAATAGGAGAACTCTGTCTGTTCTAATTCATCCGAGATTTGTGACAAGTTCGCATCGTTCTTCCTCAAATTTTTCTCTTCCAACCAGAAGAAGACAATTTTCGACATATCAATACAATACCAACAGCTCCAAACTTATCCCTGTCTACGAGTATAACTAGGGAAGATGTCCCGAAACATATCAATGAACTTCCACAAGATTGTTCGTCCTTCCCTGATGCTGTCCCTCTTGCTACTCTAAAATCCGGCGGAGGGGTCCTACTGTCTCATCTGCTAAGTTTATTTACAAAATTCCTAAATAAAGGGCGCTTCCCAACGTTATGGAAGAACTCTTTTATAACACCTGTTCATAAAAAGGGCTGTAAGAACGAAATATCTAATTATAGGCCAAGATATCCTGGATACCAAAACTTCGAATCTATTATTTATTCTGCAATCGCCCCTACCTGCAAGAAACTTATCTGAATTAACCAACAAGTTTTTCTTGCAGCTCGTTCCACTAATACTAATTTACTGAAGTTCTCTTCACACACGTTTTACGCTTTGTCACTGGTTGCCAAACTGGCTGTGTTAACACAGACTTCAGTAAGGCTTTCGACAAGCTCTCTCACTCTATTATAGTTCTTAAACTAAATAAATTAGGCTTTCTGCAGTTCCTTGTGGTATGGTTCCAGTCGTACCAAGCCGACAGAACCTACCAGGAGTCAAATCTAAAAACATCAAAGCGTCCTCTGGTGTCCCGCAAGGCAGTCATCATGGCCCTCTTCTTTTTATTTTATTAATTGACGACATTGTTTTCCTGCTAAGGCACTGTAAAATCCTTATTTACGCATATGACATTAAACTGTACAGCCACATAAGGAGTATAGAGGATTGCAAACTTCTGCAATCAGACCTAAACACCTTCTATTGTTGTGTTCTAATCACCAGCTAGTCTTTAATAATAGTAAATGTAAGGTCATGATTTAGTAGGAAACGTGGTGTTATAACTTATGACTATACTTTTCTCCAAAACAAGGTTTCCCGCGCCAACTCTGTAATCGATCTACGGGTTAGGCTAGAAAGTAAGTTAGATTTCCCATGTTGGTAGAATCGAATCGGTTCAAAGGAAGTTCTTCCGATTTGCACTCAGCCACCTCCAGTGCGATGACCCATTCCGCTTTTTGAGAAGAACCTTTAATTGCTCAACTTAAACTCTCTCCATAGACGTCGCGAGGTCGCTGACGTTTTAATAACTACAACCTGAGAGGTGATCCTCTCTTTCACATTTATTCCTCTAATACCAATAATGACATATACAAACCGATTAATCGCATGCTTATGAATGCTAACAAAAATAGGGGTGTTTTAGCTTAACTAGTGAAGTTGCCCTTAAAAGGACTCTTCTTAATGTAGCGGGACTGCCTGCGTGCCCCTTTGTTTTTGCATGCTTCTCTGTTTGATGTTTTGTGCTCTTATATGTTGTTTAATATTTTTTGTCTGCATCTTAGCTGATCCACTAAACAGTGGTAAATGTTTCTCAGCCCAGCTGAGAAGTGCACCATCTGTGCTAGAAAGATAACTTTATAATGGAGCCATGAGCTACCACAGAGGGGTCCGGGTCCTGGACCAACGTCTCAGAGTGTGTCTGCGGCTTCATTGCCCTCAATACCTCAGTGTCCAGAGACCCAGCAGAACGACCCATATTTTTGTTGGAGTACATAAAAAAAAACACCCTGCAATTATTTTGGAAGAAAGCTTCCTTGTTGAGAGTGTTTTGACAGTAGCTTAATTGTCCAAAACTATATTAATGTTTGCGGATTTCAAACCTTTCTCAAGGTTGAGCCCTGTGCAGGGTTCAGTCTAGAAAACAGAAGGCCATCTACCCATTTCAATCGAGACCTTGTAACACCAGTTCCTGTACCACGTTCCACCTTTGACTAGTGATGAGCAAAAATGGTCTTGTTCTTGTAGTCTTATCTTGTTCTTGTATATTTTGCAAGACCAAGAACAAGACTTACTTATGCTTGCAAGAACAAGAACAAGACAGACAAGAACCAGACAAAACCAAGACTTGATTAGTCTTGTCTTGTTCTTGCGTTTGCTCATCACAACCTTTGACCCATAAACCTTAAAATGGACCAATTGCAGAAGTCCATAGGATTTAAATCTGGTTAAACAGATTTGGATTTGTTGGATGCATTATTTTTTCAAAGTTTTTAACAATCTTGAATAACGCATGGTTCTGCAGCCCAATTTGAGCCTAGATCTCCTTCCTCCAGACGTCTGCGGAATATAGCGCAGCTTGCCTCCTGTTTGTTGTGTTGAACAGTTTTGCTACATCAATCTTAACACAGTCTTCCCGCTTTGACTGTGGTTTGCCAACTGATCTTTTCCCATCTTGCAGTAGATTCATTGTGCGTCCATTATTTGAACATGACCGGTCCAACATAAACACAGTAGCTTGCCAAGTGTTGGTAGTTTACACTCGTTGTATAAGTCATACTATTCGTAATTATAGCGTATTATTTTTATTAACTTCAGGAAACTTTCACTTCTACTGTGCGTATAATATTTTTCTAGATTTTTTTTTGGTTTTTCTGTGGATGCCTTTAAATTCTGTGTTTACTTATGACAGTGATCTGCCAAGGCAATTTATATCCACTGTTTTGATTTATTAAGCAGGATTTTGTCCATGTCAATGGCAATGATTAAATAGCATGGGTCACAACACATATCCCTGCTTTGAGCCCAAGCTTGACTAGGAATTACTTTGTCACATATTCGTTGCTATACGACCGAAAACTATTAATTATACTCGTAGCTATCGACGTAAAAATGAAGTTCTTCAATGAACGGATTAAGGGTATACAAAACTGCGTAGATTTCAAAGCATTTCCTACATTTACCTAAGTTTTCATATTCCTGAATTATCGAGGGAGTCTTCGACAATCCATCCTTTGCTACTATAGCTAGAGCTCTAACTAGAAGTAGTCTAAGTTGCACTTTTCCCAAACTCTCTCATGTTGAGGGGCCTCTGAAGCGCACTATAGCAAAAGTTTGTCTACAGGGATGAGTTTTTCTCCACTTCTGTGGTGCTTTGTTGTATATGAACTCCTAGAGTATATAAACTAAACGAATGAAACCTTTCCGCCCAAGGTTACGCTGGCGATGTCGTCAATGTAGTTACTGAAGCAGCCATGTCAAAGCATCTGTAGCAGATACTAGATCTGGTCTTTACTTGGTGAGTCATCGTAGGACTAAAAGTCAATCCCGACAAAACAATTCTAGTTCCTTTCACCAGAACACTATCACTACTGCCCGATTAAAAATAATTTCATGGTTAATTTCCTTACTAGCACGCACGCGCCCGCAGCTAGCACGCATAGCGAACAAACAGGCACGCCACAAAAGTACGTACTCTCCCGCCACAGGTACGCACGCTCCCGCCACAGGGATACACGCTCCCGCCACTGGCATGAAAATCTAAAAATTTGTTCGCTAGAGGGATTCACTCTCCCGCCACAGGTATCCACTCTCCCGCCACACGCACGAAAATCTCAAAATGTGCCTGCTTAAAATATGTAGGATCTGGCCACAAGCATGTACTCTCCCGCCACAGGGATGCACGCTCCCGCTACAGGGATGCACGCTCCCGCCACAGGGATGCACGCTCCCGCCACAGGGATGCACGCTCCCGCCACACGCATGCACTCTCCTGCCACAGGGATGCACGCTCCCGCCACAAGGATGCACGCGGTTAGATAATCCACAATTTTTCCGCTTTAGAGGTTTCCACGTTGAAAACTGTGTCGAATTGTATAAAAATTAAACGAGGCGATAGTGGAAAAATTCGTAAAAATATGTTATTGTTCTGAGTGTTGTCGAAAAAATTGCACTACATCAAGCTATTATGCTTTATTTAGAAAAGTAGATGTTCAATTTCCTTTTTCAGTGTCATTGAAAATGAATATTCAGCAGCCAAATATTAATTTTAATGACGAACGAATTTCTATACCATATACATATACTTATGTAAAATAATGAGTGAAGAATCAGATGTAAATCTTATTGACATTGAATGTGTTATTACACTATGTTTTTTTATAAAGAACCTAAGCGATGCATATGTATTAGCGCCTAGTAAAAAGTTTGAGCATGATGAATAATTGTTTTTGATTCATTAAATGCATTCTCTAATTAAATATGAAAAATTCCTATTTGTTTTTAATGCAGATACTTGAAAAAAATTTAATGAAGAAGTTCGATTTGATGACGACTTTACATACATATATAATACTCTTCTCCATCTTTTTTAAGAGGCGTAGAATTTTTATTCTACGAAAAAAAATTTTTTTCTTTCATTTTAAATTTGAGTTTCGTGCGTACCAGCTGCATGCTAGCTGCGGGCTAGTGTTATTTTCACTCAGGCGTGTATGCTAGCTGCGGGCGTCGTGCGGGCTAGTGCATGACAGCTGCGTGCTAGCTGCGGGCGAATTTCATTTTTACTCGTGATTTATAATATTCGTGCGTGCCAGCTGCGTGCTAGCTGCGGGCTAGTATTATTTTCACTCAGGCGTGCATGCTAGCTGCGGGCGCCGTGCGGGCTAGTGCATGCCAGCTGCGTGCTAGCTGCGGGCGAATTTCATTTTTAATCGGGTGGGAACGGAAGCAGAACTATAGGCTTTTCACAGCAAGCCAAATATAGAAAAACGCTAGATGCCAGGCTCAGCTGGAACCAGCACATGGACCCTATTATGAGCAGAACGTGCGGAATTCATAACTAGTTTAGCCAAAATTCAAAGATCGGCCTGCATTTCCATCTCTGGGGCCACCCAGACTTCCCCGACGGCAGCGCTCGACCTTGAGGTAGCGAAACCCGCAAACAAACGTGGCGCTGCGGCTGAAAGCGATTGGCTATCTGGTGCTGGTTTTGGACGAGTACATTTTATAACAATCAATATTATAGTAGGTATTCTGGAAGCGGGGATGTTATTGGGCTGGTCCTCTTAAATTTTGAGCCATCTTCTGTGCACATATAAGATAGCCTAACCTGGACTTTCCCTAAAGTATCGCCGGGTGGTCTAGAGTGGTACACGGATGGCTCCAAAACAGAGACAGGTGTGAGCGCCCGAATCCCAAGTGAAAGCCCCAGATTCAGTAGAGCGATAAGCCTAGGCACCTTTGCAGCTTTCTTTGAAACACCAATTAGGGCGATAAGGTCCCGTAGGATCAAGCCTAAATTCTGAAATAAAATTATGTGATGGAAAACGATGGAGGAAAGCCGTAGGCAGGCATTCAAATGCATAGTCGTGAAGTTGAAGTCTCATTTAAACTCAACCACAACTCAACTCGACTCCTACAGAAACTCGGTACTACTTATTTCCGTTGAGTTGAGCAAAGTTGAAAATTTTTAACGAAAACTCTTAACTTTGTCTGTTTCCATGAGGTATAAATCAGGTTGAACTCTCATGGAAACTCAGTAATATATTCCCAAAACCTCCCAGAATTTGGCGAAATTCACAAATTCAACTATTGTGAGCTCTATCCGTATCAGAGCGATGTTTATATTGTACTTGCAACCTTTTTGTAAATAACGTCAGACCCACCACAAGTGAAAGCAAGAGTGAAAGCCAGATAGTTAAAATATCCCTTCGTTCTAAACGTCAAGCTACCAGTGGGGATACGGAATTGGTTGCAAGTATGTACTCTAGTACATACTCATGAGTAAAATCGAAAGGAAATTATTCAATAAATACTTTTTATTTGTTCAAAAGTACTCGATTCCTTGGGAAACAATGAGTACTTCTTCTGATATATATCTAATTTCTCACGAGAGAATGTGTTTCGGGTATATGGAACAAGAATTTGGGCAAATCTGACAATCCTGGGCTTGGCATTGCCTATAACTTTCAATAAAGAGTGGTTCCTGCGATCTGTGCATTAAACGATTTCCGCGTTGGACAGATTTCAAATACTTATGTATTTTTATGGGATATAAATTCAAACCTATAAAGTTTACACTACAAACGCAGAGCTCTTTTATTGCACAACAATGTATACTTTTCTCCTAAACGTGGATTCTACGTTGGTGAATAGAGAGCGAAGCATTCCAACTTCTATTTGATACAATTCAAATTTGCGTTTCCACTTTGCGTTTGGAATGTAAACGCCCTAAACTCTGAATTTTGACTTGAATGTTAATTGAATTTGGTAATCGATTCTACCCTATAAGCAATGTTATGAGTAAAAGGACTCGGTCAAAAGTATCGAGTTCTGATGTGAGTAGAATCGAAAGCCAAATATTCATATAGGTAAAGAATCGAGTACCTAGTAGCCAGTAGCATAAGGCTTGATCCGTTCTAGGCTGCACTGTGTAACTTCAAGCCTATTCAGGAATCAAGAACCGACCGTTCGTTCTGAAGTTTCTTCTTACAGGTTTTAAAAATTATTAAATCGTTCTTTTAGTTTTTGGGAATTTCAATTTCCTTAAAGGGGCCCCAATTATATTTTAGCCCCGGGCCCCGCAAGTTTATGTGGCGGGCCTGAATAACGAAACTATGACTGCTTTCGTTTGGCATTTCCTTTTGCTTCTGATAATCTGAAGTGTTCCTCCAAATTACATACAAGTATACCATCTTCAGGTTTTTTTGATCTAAGGTTAATAATTTATATCTAATATGATTCGACTATGATTCCCTTTTTGGTTGTAGATCCTTTCATACTGATAAATTGAAAAAAAAATTTTGTTTCACGCACTAACATAATCCAATATAGTAAAGGATTTTCATACATATTAAAAGAATTTAACAAAGTGGTTTTCTATTTATTTATTTTTTTAAACCCTCCTTTGAAATGAATTCCATTTTGTTCTATGCAGTTTCATAACATAACATATTTACCCAAATCCCTCTTTAGTATCACCAAACCACAGAAATGTTCAAAATTAAAAAAAAAAAACTCAATGTTAAAAACCAAAACACAATACAACTTATTTTTCCATTCAAATTTGATGAATGTAAATACGTAAAATGTCGATTTTATTTTCCTAAAAAATAATGTAAATAAAAAATTAATAATAAATAGAATAATTTACCCAAAAAAAAAAAAAAACAAATTAAATAAAAATTGAATATGTTAATTAAAGAAAAGTGCATGAATGAAGGCTACACCACGGTTGAATTATAAAAAGTTTTTCAATTGTTTAAAACTTAACTACAAAAATTGTTAAGAAAAATATTTAAAAATTAATCTCAAGCTTTTTTTTGGGAATAGTTCATATCAATTAAAACATTTTTTATAATCCAAATTCGGAGGGTAGTCTGTAATGTAAAAAAAGAATAATATTAATAAAAATATTGTTATCGAAAATAAATACAAAACAACCAAAAAACAAGATTATTTAGCTAAAATTATAGAGAGAGTATGTAGCTTAATTTGAGGACAACAAAACAAAACATATCATTATAAAAAAAGAAGAAAGTATCGGAATTAAGGAAAATATAATTATGAAATTTGAAAAACATTTTTTCTTCGTATCGAAAGTTGAATCCAGGACATTTTCGAACAGTTACAGACTGTATAAAAGTGTCTCGGATAAGGGGTGGTTTTTGTAAATGATAAAAGCTTCTCGACTTGTATCCTTTTTGGTGAAAGTTTCTGCAGCGGTGGTGAAAATATTCTTTAAAGCTTTTGTTATTTTAGTGTTAAAAGGACTCAACGGGAGACTTTGAATTGAGCTTTTTTTTAGGAAATTGGTAAACTAATTTGAACTAATACGAAAATTTGTTTTAGTTTTTTGTTCATGGCGTTTTGAAAGATTTGTTGAACTCAAAAGTATTTTGTAATATTTATTTCATATTTTTTAGTTATTTTCCGAACTTTTTCTCAATTCTTTCAATACACAGAATGGTAGCCACAATTTATGATTTCCAAAAATTCTTTCACTTCTCAGAAGTTATATGAGTTGTTGACGTGTTATCGGATTCATATGTATAAAAAAGTTATCTACACTGACTGATAATACCTTTATAGATTTTACATTAGTTGGATTTTTCTAATTCGCAAATACTTTTTAAAATGCGATTTTTCTATAAATTAGGAAATATCAAGATATGCTTAGAATTGACTCTGAAAGGCATACATATATAGAAGAAGATTAGAAGTTGTTTTGGCTGGAGTTTGAGGTCTACAATTGGAATGATAAAAAGTTTCCACTCGGTTTCCTACGACGTTCGGCTCAAGTTTTCTGTCTGAGCCGGTGGTCTACTGATTCTGCACCATCTAGATACATATGTCCTTTACAGCAGTCCTCCAGTTATTTTATGAAATAGATCAAATTACTCTTTAAACTTGTTATTTCTCATGTCGTTCATGCTTTGATGCAAAGTGAAAGTCCAGTAGGAAACTTGGATCAACAGATTAATAATGGATAGAATTATGTAGGAAGAGTCAATGGCGGCTTTAAATATTTTGGCACCCAGTGCGAGATATTTTTATGCGCCCTTACCTTTTTTTCATACAAAAATGAAAACATGTCTTTTAGGTAGATTTATTTATGTCATTATGAGCAAATTATATAATAACCCGATTAAAAATAAAAGATAACCTTATAACGGGCGAACACCTTCCGCTTGGGAGCACATACGGGTTCACGACGGTCAAACTTGTCCAAACGATTTAAATGGATGAGTTCTGGGCTGTACAGAAGGAAATACGACGGCAAATTTGAACCAAAAAAAGAAACTGCACCAAATGTATGTTGAATGTGTTTCATAGGAACTTGATCATTTTCGATATATACAATCGTCCTTTCGACTATTATACTTAAAGCACAGGAGAAATAAAACTCGCCAGTCGTTGGTTTGTTTTTTCAGGAAGTGTGTGGTGTGTGTGGTTGTGTTGATATCTATTTTAGTAGGAAATTTTGTTATTTAACCGCTCGAAGAAAAAGCAAAAAACAATTGAAATCAGGTACGTTGATAGAAATTTTGCAATGTTCGAATTCGAAGATATCAGTCTCGGGTCAGGGTAGGTGTTCGCCCGTTGTAAGGCCTTCTTTTATTTTGACTCGAAAAATTAAGTACGGAGTACCGCCGTCGTCAGCCAAATTGCGCGCAAATTTATTGGAGATATAGATAATGGTCAGACGGCATTAAGGACTAGATCGTAAAAGCAGGTGAAGAAGAAGATTACAGTTTTGATGCTACTTTTCCCATCTATAGAATAATTTGTCTACATGAATCATTCTATAGAATAATTTGTCTTGTGAACAAATGGTATGGGAGTGCCCACAGTAATTTGTTAATTTCTGGGAAGACTTCTGTTCAAAAATAAAAAACGAAAATAGCTTTAATGTAACACCAGCAAACTGCAGTCAATGCGTTGTCCAGTCCCGACCATAAAAATTTAAAATTCCGATAAAGTTTGGTTTATTGCAGAACCGCGCAATAGTTAGCTTTTTCGGAGCCCCAGCAAAGGTTTTGATTTGGTAGTTGGAGCTTTAATAAGTCAACTGAAGAGCAAAGGGCGTTATAAGTTTTTGGAGCTCGGTTTTGCACCTTGCCAACCCATGCTAAGATGGTTCTAGGGGTCCTGGCTCAGGTGTACGAATTGTACTTGAGCCTGGGACGAAGGTAGGACTTGCAGCTTGTAGGCCTGGCCGATGGCTGTAGGAGGAATTTGCACCTTTCCCAGGCACTGTGATGCTAGTTTAGCAATTTGGAATATGTGGGTATTCCAGGGCAGATGTTCAGCTAATATTATGCCTAGGATATTTAGAGACGGTTCTGCTGTAAGGTTCTTATTGTGCACAAAATAGAAGGAGGGTCGATGCAAATTTTATTGGAGATGAGACGGTTTTTGCGGCCCCATCAAGAATTAGTTCGATGTCCCTTACACTGCACTAAAGTGTACCCGCAAACCTGATAACGATCTAAGCATTCGTTAGGTAAAATTTGAGTTTTACTTAGTGCGAAGAGTTGGTGGAGAATTAGTATTATGATGGCACATCACGGAATAGAAAATCCTTTTAAGCCCATGGAAGTTAGTAAAATCGATACAAAAATTATTGTATCGTGGCTTCGAATACGCGAACCGGCAATGCCATTGGCTGTATCTCCACAATGTTTCGTTAACTGCGGAAGAAGAGAGGGGCACCAGAAAGAGGTGTTGTAACGTGAAAACTAACACACATTATCAATCAATCAGAAGTCCATTGCTATATGTCAGTGGGTAGTACCAAATTAAGTAGAGTCTCCAGAGCAGTGATTCTCAACCTTTTTTTTGCGGCGCACTTTCAAGAATTTCAAAATTTAGCGCCACACGTTTATGATAATAATTTTCAATGTAAAATTAAATAATATGAATAGAACGACAACAGAATATTCATTGAAGATTACTTAAAAATTAATTATATGAATCAAGATTGCATTTAATGCGAAATTTGAGCTTTATGATTTTTGATAATATCTTTTATATTTGGTCGTAAAAATGATAATCATCATCATTGGTGCTACATGAGTCCTGGACTCCACAAGAATTTTCTTCCAACCTTCTCGTCTTGCGTCTCCCTCTTCCAGTTGGTGATCCCAATTATGTGTCACTCCATTTCGATGTCTTTATATCTCTTCCTCGGTCTTCCTTATAACCTTTTTCCCTGAAGCGTTTGAGGAACAGGATTTTGGGAGCGCTTCTTCAGGCATTCTCATTACATCTCCTATCTAGCGTAGGCGTGAGATCTTGATGCTTTTGGCTATGTCAGGTTCTTTGTATATATTAGGTACAATATATTGTAGTACCATCTTCACCAGGCACCCTTTCATTTATACTGCGCTATGATCCTGCGGAGAATTTTTCTATTGCAGCCTTCGAGGACCTGCTGTCATGTCTAGTAAGCGTCCATGCTTCCAATCGTACATCAGTACTGGTTATATTTTCGATTTAAAATATCTCATATTTCATACTGTTTTGTTCCCTAGCAGTATTCTTCTTTTAATTTCCGCCTTAATGTTACTGTCTTTGTTAATTTGAGTTTCTAAGTAGGGGCACTCGTTTATGGATTCTATGTTATATCTGTCGATTGTTACATTTTTCCCTGTTATTCCTGTTATTCCTCTACTGCTTCTATTAGGGATCCGCATATGTTATCCGCATTGATGATAAGTCCAGATTTCGACGCTGCCTTTTCTAACGCTACATAGGCTTCCTTGGCTGCAGTCATTGACCTGCCTATGATGACTTTATTATCTGCATTTGCAATTAGCTGAATAGACTTGCTTAGAACTGTCCCTCTGGTTTCAATGCGTGCCTCCTGAACCGCTTTTTCTAATAAGATGTTAAATAGTCAGCATAAAAGGGAGGCTACTTGCCTGAGCCCTCTGTTCGTTTCTAAGGGCACCGATACATTGTTCTGTATTCTCACTCAATGAGGTTTTAGTGAGTTGGATTAATTGGTCTGGTTCAGTTCCACCATTGCTTTGTAGATTTTCTGTCGTAGCACAAGATCATATGCTGTCTTAAAGTCAATGAAAAAGAGTGGGTCTCTATATTAAATTCCATCATCTTTTAAATTGCCTGTCGTAGTGCGAATATGTGATCGGTTGTAGACTTTTGTTTCCTGAATCCGCACTGGTAATTTCCAGTTACTCATTCATACCGGTGCATTAAGCGAGTATACAGGATTTACGAGAATATTTTATACGCTACATTCAGTAACGTGAACATACAAGTAGTCTGTAGTCGGAACATACAAGTTGGTCCCTTTTTTGTGTGCGCTGTAATGATTGCGGCATAAATATTTTTCCCGTCGGGTATCTGCTGCAATAATTGGCTGTATAAAAGACCATACAAAATAATTTGAATGTTTACATTTTTAAATTTGGTGGCACAGTTCAATAATTTGGCGGCACACAAGAGTGTGGCGGTACATTGGTGGAGAATCACTTCTCTAGTCTTTCACATAAAAATAGTGGACATGCGTGAATTGTAGCTTACGACTGTCGCCTGAACCAAATATGACGTGCCGTATCGCAACCGTACGTACCGTTACGTATGAACATGACTGGCACCGACCTAAATTGACTTAATGAACTTGCATGTCTTCGATCGCTAGGCTACGTACGGTTATAGTACGCCACGTCATATTTGATTCAGGCTTTACGCAGAAAATCGTCATGAACGAAGCTGTTGATTGGAAGCGCAAGGCTTGAAGTGGATTGAACGACGGATGCTTATTAAGGAACATCATCACCTTTGGGACAACATCCATGTTGATGAAGGTCGCTTTTCTGACGCGTTAATAGAATTTATGGAATTATAACTTACAGGTATTTGAGGTATTTGTATTTGTTCCCAGAATGAGTAAAATGTAGTTAACGCTTTAGAAGGTGGCTAATAAGCGTCATGATCGCTTGCTAAAGGTCTAGGCGAAAACGGTTACATTCCTTTTAAAAATCACTCACAACTCTCAAAATGGTACTAACAGGAACTGCATCAGAACAAAACACAGAGCAATTTATAATCAGCTTTTCACGTGGCAGTAAACAGGACAAACTTTGCTATGGTTTCCGAAACTAATTACCTGAAAACCCACAACAGCTGGCTCGCAGCCTCAAAGAGTTTTCTTTTTAGTTCTACTCCTGTATTTTTTGTGTGTATATATTTTTACCGTTAGCGGGAATGCGCCTGAAACCCTATTCAGGGTGGAAATACTGAACTCATTCAAAACTGCTTTAATTAATTTCCAGCTGGTAAATAGCTTCCTTCATCCTGCACCAAGCAATTCAGTTAGCCGAAATTATTCTAGTGAATACTCCGCTGGAGGTGTAATTGTGTGTGTGTGCTTGCAAGCAGGACTAAAATTAGCGCTTTCCCAAGATTCAAATGAGTAGTAACTGGCCATCGTTCCAATGAGTGATCCTTTTTACTTTGACCCGGGAGTATTCCTCGGGATTCCCTATCGTTTGTGGTGCACTGGCTTTCAAGTTCCTATTTGTCCATTTGATTTCCGTTCTGGCTGCTCCTGCAAGTCTGGCCTTCCGTCATGGTCGAGTCGGTCTGCAGGACAATGGTATAAGGAACGGCACCACCGGCGCGGCATTGCTGCAGATTCATTGTGTTTTAAACTTTTCCCGTAAATTCCATGAGTCCTGGTTAACTTATTTGACGAGTGGGTCCTTATAGAAAAGTTCGGAGCCGTTTTTCTGAAATTTCCCTGATTTTCCTGATTTTACTCGCGTTGTTGTTGCTGTATTTGAAGGTTTTGTGCATGCACATTTTAACCTCAAGGGCGTATGGGTCGCTTGCCATTATTTCTGCTCCTTTGAAAATTTCTGCATTAATGCATTGGAGTTGGTTTAAATATTTTAAAAGGGCCATTCTGCATAGCTCCAATGGGCTTTCCTCATTGTTTGTGTGAAGCGAAATTTTATTACAAGGTTGTAAGGTTTTTAAGTTACTTCGGTTTTTTGTTTGTTTTTTAAATACTTGTGTATGTGCAGACTTTATCCTGCGAAAAAGGAATGTTGTTTTGTTTGTGTGTGTGTATGTCTTTATTCTGCGGTACTTTGAAGGAGCCATGAGTGTCTAGATGCACTAATAGCTTACAGTTAAACACACATTTCACATTTTAATGTCGGATTAAGTAAGGCCTTTTTGTGTAATGGCTGTTTCCTGCATTTTCATTTTGAAAGGAATGTCGTTACTAGCATGGGGTGGTGGATGTGCAGGATGTAAGCAAGCATTTTTTGGATACAGAAGAGGATGGTCATTCACATCGAGCCATTTTCGGATTATGGTGGACTAATGAAGTCAGTTTGAACTTATATAAAAGATTTGTTTCATAACATATTTTACTGAATACAGCCGACTTGGCTTTTCCAGAAAAATTATGTTGTTTTTATCAATTCACTTCAGGGTATCGGCAGAACATGTAGATTAATATGTATTAAAATGTTCCACCTGGGGCCAGTTCATGAAATTCGACGTCGACTGAGAACGGCACGTTAAATATCGTGTTTGGGTTCACGCAAGTCGACGTTTTATGTCTGTCGTTTTAAAAGTGTCGTTAATTTTCTCGACCCCAAGCTTGGTATCGAATTCAATTATTGGTATGTTAAAAATGAGTTGTGGTGTGAATTAATTAAAATATTAAATTCAAATGCCCGGCGATAAGAAATTTTAATGGATGGCAAAAAGGATTTAATGGGGGCGACTGGCTAGCAATGAAAGTAGTGGCACCCGATTTGTTACTTCTGTTGAAACCCGAGAAGAGTTACTGCAGACGAACACCAAGCCTATTAGCAAGTCCTAACCCCATCTCCCAACGGTGCCCCCTGGGGTACATCTTCGGAAGGAGCTAACTGATGACGCGATCTCTCTGCGTCACAAAATAGAGTTTTAAGTCGGTTGGGCTGAGGCTTAGCAACCCGCTCCCTTAAAAAACACCATTGCTACGAATTGGCAAACGACAACCTCGGCTTTCGAACAAGGACACGAATCGGATCATGGAATGTGAGAACACTGCTTGCTGAGGGGCGGCTGGATGAAGTCCTCAACGAGATGAATCGATACAAAATCAAGATATCTGCCCAAACAATGAGTCCTTCTTATATTCTGGGAGATATGAAACTGAAAACCGTAGGAGTGGTGTGGAATAGGGGCCTCAGTAGCCTAGGGAGTAAGGCGTCTGGCTACCATCCCAGGGGTCCCGGGTTCGAATCCCGGCCAGCCCCACGGACCTTCGCCTTTTCCAATTCCCACCCACATAGTTCCTTCTTCTTCCCTCTTTACATTCCTGATTTCTCCTGTCATAGCTTTCCTTAGCCCTTCCCCGGACCACCAAAGCGCATGTGATCGGTTGCTTGATGAGATTCGACTCGTTTTAGGAGGCATAACACTCCAGCGATGCCCCGATGTCAAAATCGCGACAGTAATGGTTGGGAGTAGGTGGACTAAAATGGTAGGTTGTGGCAGCTCCTTCCTTCCCGACTATAGCTGTTCGACATTGCACTCTATATGAAGAAAATAGATTGTTGACACAGTATAAACGGCATTTCCTAAGACTCTAGTCTTTCACATAACAAAAAATACTTACCAAAGAAGCCAGGTCCAGCCTCATTAGCTGGTCATCAGTTTCTGAGAAGATTATTAGCGTGCGCTTGCGAACTAGACTAAAAAGTACTGCGGTAATCCAATGCTACGCCCCAACTGAAGACGCAGACGATGCAAAGTGTGTTCTATATGCGACTGAATAAGCACAGTTCGGACGTGATAACACCGGCCTTGAACAAACAATTGGAAATCATGGTCTAAGCCAAGTTACCAATGGTGATCTTTTCGTTGATTTTTGTAGGTAGGTGAAACTTACTTTTTCCACAAGAAGATACACAAAGAGATCTGGGTATCGGCCAATGGTAGACCGCGAAACCAGATAGATCACGTGAGCATCAGCCGCAGATTGAGAACTATTCTGGAGCATGTCAGGAGCTTTAGGGAGCAGACACTGGAAGTGACCACCACCTGGTAGTAGCCTACTACTCGCCTAAAAATCGCCGGAACGAAACGTCCAAAGCGATGCCATAAACCGTTTAACCGTTTGAGCAGCTCTAGGAGTTCATCTACAACAAGGCACTAGAGAAATGGAGTTAACACTCCTCTCTGTGACCCCCTTATTTTGCGAGTGCTCAGCATAGCGTCAATCCAGTTGTAGAAAGTGCTACTTCGACAGCGTCTACTTAGAGCCCTGCAGTGCTGTCTTAGTGGACTTGCCCGTCTGGTACGCATGCTGATAGGAGCTTAGTGGTTGGCGTTCAAGATATGTTTCCCTTATCGCTGGGTCGACAATTTTCTCCATTGTCTTCAAGGCAAAAGACGAGAGACTTATCGGCCTGAAAGATTTAGCCGAGGTGTAATTCGAACGCTCTGGCTTAGGTAAAAATATTATGTTGACGTTCCTCCAGTCAGATTGGATCTAACCATGTGCGAAGGAGGCTCTGAATATTTTGCATAATAAAGGAGTGACAAGGTCGCAGCACTCCTGTACCAGAATGGGATAGATTCCGTCTGCTCCACGGGACTTGTATGCTTTGAACGATCTAATCGCCTCCGTAATAGCTTCGTGGTTAAACACGGTGTTTGCTTCTGTCCAGGCAGCTCGCTTTAGAATGTGGGCCTGTTGGCTGCCTAGCAGAAATCGTGTTCCGATTTAAATAAATGGTTGTGCGTGGGAAGTGTGCCTGGAGCAATATTATCAAGGATTATTCCCTAGACTGTGTGAAAGAGCCATCGGTTCTCCTAATGTAGAGCTGTCTCAAATGTCCTCGACACTCGTTCTTTTTGCTCGTCTGATCGCCCTGTTATAGGTGCTTAGGGAGCTTTTATAGCTCTCCCAGTTGCCGCTCTTCTTGGCTGCGTTGAATAATTTCCTCGTAGCGGATCTCAACTTGGAGAGCTTGTATTCCACCGTTTTCCTGTTACGCGTCCTCATCAGAATGGGGTATAGAACCCTTCAACACGCTACTGAGTTCGCCCCGAAAGTCTGTCCAGTTCGTATATCTACACTGTAAATTTTTTTCAAATAGATTCTAGTAAAATATAACTAGATCGGAACTCCTAGAATTTCTAGTTATTATTCTAGTGAAAATAAAAGTAATAGATTACTAGTTCATACATTTCCTATATTAGTACAGGTAAAATAGTAAAAATAGCGGAAATAATTGAGTACAGGCTGAAAATTGGTAGAGAGCTTGTTTTTAAGGGTCTTAATAAGGGGTTAGGGGAGATTTTTACCCCGGGAAGCTTACTTTTTACCCAGCAGGAAAATCAGTAATTACTGAACACAGTAATAGGTGTTTTCTTGCAAGAATCAGTATGGTTGTCCTCACGTATTACAATGTAATGCAAAAAGTAGTAAATCAACCTTTAAATCCTACGTCATTCGTCGATTACCGTCCTAGGACATCACAATGGAAATGTAATCGATTCCGTAACGCAAAAAGTAATGCAAAGAATTTTTCGGATGGATTACAACTTCGATGCCACAACCATTACTTTTCCTGCTGGGTATTTTTGCAAATACAGATTGAACCATAAGTTATATCAGTAAACCATAAGTCCTAGCGTGGTGTCTATAACTTCACATCTCCTACCGTTATCGTTGCCGTGCCGTGCTTTAATATGTCCAGATTAGTATAATAGTTAAGAGGTAATCAAAAAGGTATTCACCCCTCTTGCTCGCTAAACTATTACCCCAAGCATCACATCCTACGATGATCTGCAGACTGCTCCTGTTAGAGTGACCCACGATTCAGTTACTTGTATTGTGGTGTGTCCCTGGAGTCGTAGGGGAGGCATGCCGAGCATAAGATAATCATGCTCTTTTTTTTTATTTGATAGACTAGAGGCTTAGGGAAAGCCCCTTTGTACTGTTCGACAATCTATTTTTTAGAGTAGAAAGAGACAGAGAAGTAGGAAGGAGCTGCCACAACCTAGCCGCAATATTTTTATTCCACCTACTTCCAACCATTTCGCGACTCTGGCATCGGGGCATTTGAGAAGAAACAACTCGCTGGAGTGTTATGCCTCCTGAAACGAGTTGAATCTCATCAGCCAACCGATGACATGCGCTTGGTGGAGCGGGGAAGGACTAGCGAAGGCTATGACAGGAGGAATCAGGAATGTAAAGAGGGGAGAAGGAAGAAGGGAAGTTATGTAGGCGGGAAAGTGGAAAAGGCGAAGGACCGTGGGGCTGGCCGGGATTCGAACCCGGGAGCTCTGGGTTAGCAGTCAGGCGCCTTACCTCTAGACCACCGAGGCCCACACTACCCCCCTTACTACCCCCCTTCACCCCCTTGTTAAATGTATCTTCACTAATGCCAGACCTCTCGACGATTTATCTGTGATAGAAAAGCAGTTGGTGTTTTTAGTAAGCTACACAGATCCGAGGGTCGCCGTCCACATAACTGCATACAAAGCTGTAGCCGGCTGTCCGCAAGCCCTGTATAGCACCATTACTTACACACGGCTCCTGTGCAAGAGCCACGTCAATAGCCATGTGTATACTGCATGGCCAACCGCTGCTTCTGAGCTTGAATATGGAAACCCCCTTGCAACCTCGATCCAAGCGCTCACTGAGCTCTTCATCGGAGTCAACTTCTTCGTTACATGAAGCCGTTTTGAAAACCTTTATCCATGCCTGCTTTAGTCCATGTTTATAGTTTCTAGTCAACTCTTTCGAGCCCCTCTTGGTACTCATGGTTGAATAGCAGTACCAGGGTTATACTCAGTGGGGTTTCTCGGCCTTGAGCACCTTCCAGTTGGATGCTTCTGTTGTGGCGCCTAAGATACTCAAGCAATTTGCCCGAGCTCCATGACCATCTCTGATATTTTGGGCTCGATGTCGGCCCAGAGATGGTCCGGGAGTCTGCCGGTACTAGAATTGGCATCGGTTAGTGCCACTAGAAGGTGGTTCTTAATTACTTCGCTGATTGGCAGTTTACTCGTTGAGCCTAACTGTTGGGCTCCTGAAGAAGAATCCTCCCGACTATGGTTGATCTTGAGTGCTTTTTAATTTTTGGTAGTTATTTGTAGGCGCTGAGCTATCTTCCCGGGATCTCTCCCTTTTAGTGCGGGAGGTTACCGCTCCTGTTGTCCTTGCGTTCTGGAGCGCTTTCCACTCCTCAAAGACTGCTCTACAGTAAAAAGCCAGAAGTGCTTAAGTGCAAATTTGACGATTTTGAGTTTTTTGCATTTTTGTATTCAGTATTTTATTCTTAATCATTGCTATAATTCTTATCTTAAACTGAACTGTGGTTGCTGAGTTATTGGACCGTAAAAAGTGATTTTGTGCACAATTCTATATCTAAAAAAACTTTGAGGGCGGTTTTCTCGAAAAGCATATTTTGCACTTAAGCACTTCTGGCTGTGTACTGTAGTGCTTGAAATGTTGTTGGTTTTGTCCTTCTCCGAGATGGTACCGGCAGCCTCATTCTCTGTGATTCTGTCGAGAACGAAGAGGGCGCGATTACACCTTCTGTTGCGGATGGACGCCCGAGATCTCTGTTTCTCAGATGTGCCATTGTTACTGTGGCTGTGGTAAGACCCCACCATGGGGAAAGGTTCATAGTCGTTGGTCACAGTCCTTGTATGCTGCTGTGTCGGATCGTCTATGCACCTGTTTGTTTTGGCTTCTTTTCATTATTATTTTTTGTTATTTTTGTTCATGTTATTGCCAGAGTCAGCCACTTGTACGCACCGACCTTTCCCGGGCATCGGCGAAGGACTGTTTGCGACCAGTTTGTTTATACCAACTAGTTGGCCATTCAGCCTTCGGCCTGGAACCTTTATGGCTTAAAACTCGCGACTCAGGCTACGGATACTCGGCCAAAGTGACGTAATGTCTGCCAAAGTTGTGTAGTAAACGAAGATGTAGTTTCGTGAATTGAGAAAGGTATGTTCAGATTGTTTGGACATATACAGAGGATGGACGAAAAGAGATACATAGATAAAATAAGTATAATTAATTATACCTTAATTAAGTTAATAACAATGTACCTACCGATATAGTTAATGCTTAAAAAATTTGTTTGTGCTGTTGATATTTGGTTCTGTTAACTAATGAGTTTGCCGACCACTGAATGTTATAATTACGAGGTGTCCCCCACAAGATTTTTTTCGACCAGATAAGCACCACCGACCGTACTTTTCTGCGCACTCTCCTTGATGGTATTTTGTCCTTCCTGAAGGTCAATCTAGGAGAAAAGTAGTCTCTGGTTGTGGCTAAAATATGATCGGGTAGCAAACCTAAGAAGTTGGCCTTAGTTAGAGCTCAACATAGCCTCCAGTCATAGCCATCTAGGTTTAGGGGAATGGGAGTTTCTAGAATCGACTTAGTGCTGAGGATCGAGATACTAACCAGTAGTTTTTAACCGTCATTAAAAAGACGTTTACCTTCTTCAAGGAAATTAATTGCTAACTAATCTGGAAAATAGGACAGTGCCAAATGATCGTTGGAAATCATTGTTGTACTCGGATAGCTAACATGAAATAATTCTTGATTAATTCTGAATATATAAATTTGAATCAGACTTGGTTCTTTCGCGTATAGCCAAGATTTTCAGCGCCGATCAAGAATAGTTGATCATGTTTTGGAAATTACAGATATTAGCCGATGTTTAGGGAAAAATGAATGTGTTTTTACTGCAACAGGTTCCCTTTATTGCAAAATATACGAAGGGTTTTATCAAATACTATTTTAGAAATAAATATAATTTTGCAATAAAAACGAAATAAATTCAGCTCTTTTCAAGGAACATACTCCTTGTTTCTCAGCTACTATTGAGCACGTAACATCATCAAGCACTTGAAATAGCAATAAAATCTCCTTTAATCCTTTAATACTATTGCAGGACTCGTCCATTGTATAAAATAAAAAATGTGCAGAATGTGGAGGGGGGACATAACATATTATAAAGTTGCGCTTTTCCAGCTTTCTAGCTTCCATAGACATTGCTGCACGTATCCTCAGGGCAATATTAAAAATACAAAAAAAAAAACGTTGACAAAAAACATTAAAGTATAATGCATCTTGTTGGCAGGACCATAAAATAATTCTCACTTGCTCGTAAATAAATAGTCGTAGATCTATCCCAAAAGGAACAGCTTGTCTGCCGTAGCGCAGAGAGATATTGTGGAAAATCTCATTTATTCCCTTTAGGGGCAAAAATTTATTATAAGACGTGCAACACGTTCGCTACCATTACGACTAATAAGAATCGCTTAACGGCAATTGAAGAAGTCCTTCCGCTACCTTGTAGCATTAACAATTAACGAAATAACGTGCAATAAAAATCCGCCCATAATAGCTTGGCAGCCCGGCATCATCACACCCAATTTTATTTATGCTGCAGTAAACTTCCTTATAACATTCAAGTCTCCAGACTCTGATTAAAAGTTGGCCGCGCCGCCGTTCATTTAAAGTCGTTCATCCTTTTATTTTCAGCAATTTACGCAAATTATATAAGCACTTACCACGCAATTGTTTGTTAGGTAGGATAATGGGTCCAGTAAAAAAAAACAAAAAAAAAATCCTGAAGCGTCCAAGACAAAAAAGAGTGCCTTTCTCACGCAGAAAACGTAGAACTCATTAAAATGGGATTTATAACTTGGTTTTATGCTTCAATGAAAATCACTTCCCTGGGAAAGATATGACCAATTAACGAAAGTTATGGTTGCAATAGAAACCTTCTATAGTAGAATCTCAACTGCGGAGTTGACCTGACAGAAATCCCTTAAGTAAGGATTCAGTTAATGGTTCGCTTCGGTTTTAATTACTCCTTCTAGTACACATTGCGGAAGGTAATAATTGTTCATTACTGAAATTACAAAGGCAAGTGAATCCTGGTAATCTTGTAGATTTTGATTTATTATTAAACAAAAAAAAAATTATTCCGATATTTTAATTTAGGAAACGCAGACGTTTTTTATTTATTAACGCGGTTTTAATAACATTCTGCGGTAATAAAATGCGGTGTATTTGGGAATTTTGGGACAATTTGAAACGTTAATTGCCAATTATCTTGGCAAAAAATTATGTTTTGAGAAATATTACTGTGTTTGTTTAAGGTTGGTTTCATAAAACCGGACGCATAAGAAATGGCCTGTTTTTAATTTAGTGTTACAAAGAATACGCGTAAAGGTTTCTTCCTAGAAATTTTGTTTAAGTGGAGACATATTCATGCTCCACCCCTACAATTTGCTTCTACATTGTATAAACAGCTTACATATTCCAGGGTGCAACTCTCAATAATATTTATCTTTGGTAAGTATTTGTAAATAGCATTGTGCATTTTAGAATTATAAATATTAACAAAGTTTTTGCTTTTGGGACACTTAAATGTTCTTTGTCTTTGGGACACGATTAAGGCAATATTCTCGTTTTTCACTCATTTGAATTGAATGGTCTAGTCTAGACCATTTAAAAAAAAAGCTTTTGAGACCACTGGTACCGGATTTTATCAATGGTAGGTATGAATATCCCGCGATAGAAAAGTTATGAAGTAACTGAATCAAAAAAAAAGAGAGCACAAATTAATCGTTATGAATTTCTTAGTCTGGTGTCTATGTACTACAACCCTATTTGTAGGCAAACCATTTAAACCGCTTCAGAATCTACTAGTAGCTATGAAAGACACATCAGGGCACAGAGAACATAAAAGGCAGACTCATCCTCTCAAGGCAAAGCTGCAGTGGTCCTCCGCCTTTAATATCTTTCATAAGTGGTAATTCATAGTCAGTCATTCAGTGGTCAGTCATCAGCGAAATAGGGGGAATAACATGTAGCATAACATGCACAACTATTTCGGGCTGATGGAAGTGCGATCATAACCTCCTAGCGGTGTCCACTAGTAACTATTTTATGAGAGAGGATAGGCTAATATGATCGGGCTAGTCCCTTCCAAGTAAGGTTGGCTGTGAGGCTAATCACCTCACAAGCAAAAAACAATTATGACGGAACGAGCAACATGCCTCGGATACTGGAATCAACGACGACGACCCCGGCAAC